>NJDC01003680.1:73676-110041 GCA_002245475.1 Calephelis virginiensis
GCCGGCAGAAGTGAAAACTTGAATATTAACGTTGTGCATTTTTGATATTTTGGAATGGTTAGGGAATAATTTTGCACGAATTGCTTTAAATACCAGTTTGAAAGTACTATCATCTATGCACGAATATTATTTTCATACCAAAAACCTGCGTTTGACATGACGGCTAGAAGCGTCGTCATATCATCTATATAACGAGCATTACTCATCTATATATAAAGCTTGTTTTCAACATGGAACAAATAGAGTGATGCATGTTGATATTATACGTATCTGCTATCTGTGAGAATGTAATGGTAGGTATATCGCGGCGCATTATCCATTGCGCATCCTAAATTCTTCGGAAATATCTAAGCAATACAAAAACAGCAATAATTCTACGTTTTATTTTAGATCTCGCGCCGTCTTATTCGCGCATGCGCAGTGCGCGGTCTTACGCTCTGACGATCTGACGCGAGATTAGAGGTTTTTACCCATTCCAAAAAAAGTGCGCAACGCCGCTATAGAAGTTTTCACATTAAAAATTAATACGACAGCTAATAATCACAAGTAAGAGTCATTTGTGACCTATAGTCATAAGACACCATAGATGTTACAGATGCGTTTCTGTTCTATGAAAGAAAGTTTAGACCTAACCTGCTAGGGTAACCACCTTACCTCCAAACTAAAGGACTATAGTGAGAAACGCTATCATGTGGTAAGGCAGCAAGAATAAACATGCTGGTACATTACAAATATCTGTAAATTTTAAATTCTGTAAATTACAAATACTGTTTAATATCACGTTATAGCCCGGCAAAGATACAAATTCAAGGTAACAGAAGTTTGCGTAAAGTTTAAAGTACGGGTAAAACCAATAATTTCCTGGAATAAAGTATTTTTTTTATGATATTGGAAAGCAAACAAGCAGACGGATTTCCTGATGAAAATTCACGCAGCCTAGAGACATCAAAGGTGCTATTGGTGCGTTGCAAACCTGAGGCCGGGATGTTAGGTCTCGAGCAAAAGTAAGTTTACCGTCTACCTTACCCTCCAAACCGGAACACGACATGACGTTATGACGGCAGGAATAGGTAAGGCAGTGGTACCAATCCGGGTGAGTCGCTGCGAAACTCTACCACCCAGTAGTAGTAGTATGAACTTAGTTTTTTTCTAAAACCGAAAATTTATTTATTAATTATAATATTTGCAGACGCGCACGCTGCGTATACATCGGGATGAACGTAATATAATTATTTCCAGAGGCGGAAACGTCAACACCAATCCGGTGGTAGTTTTTAGAATTATATTGACGCGTCACAAAACGCTTTGTTTAGATCTACGTAAAAAAATATATTTTAATAAAAAAAAACAAGTGTACTTTTTTTGGTCGAGTGGCTAGCGTATGCGCTTAACTACACCGACCAACCGCGAGGCTCGGGCTCCCGACGGGGGCAGGCATTTGTGTGATGTACACTTAGATGTCTGCATTTCCGGGTCTGGTTGTTTGTTAAATGTATTCTGGTATTTATTTAAGTATTTCGATGTAATAGAATCGTTGACCAACCCATAACACAAGCATAAAATTTGCTTACTTTGGGGTTAGATTCAATTTGTGTAACTTGTCCAGAGATATTTATTTATTTATTATTTATTTAATCGTGTTTCGGTTTTCAAACTTTCCTAAATAATTTTGTAATTTTTCGTGCACATAAAAAGTTATTGTTAATTATCAGTTCTCAAAAGTCGATCTTATTCGTGAGGACGATTCATCATATTTGGGACGTAAAGCGCTCTAAATTTGGTACAAATGTTTGGAATTGCTGAATAAGAATCAGAAAAATCTTTATTTAAGTAGACCATATAAGTGGTACATGTGCGCATCGACATTTATAAAAAAGTAAGAAATTTTTTATCAATTCCACGTCTGAAAAAAAACTATCAAATATGAAACCCATTCAGACGTTTATATAAAACAAATACTGGGCTACCAGAATTTCATAAACAATTGTGTGGTCACCTATGTAAATTTCCCCAATTTAGGGGAAATTTTCTTTAACAAAAAAAATAAAATCAAAATATTTGAGAATTTGTTTCGTATAAGTATTATTTCAACCGAATTACGCAAGACCTACTTTTGTTTGAATACAAAATACTGCTGACGCGATGTTTTTAGAAACTAGGCTCTTTTGTTGTTCTATTGGGTTGTCAGTGGGAAGATAGTAATAAATTGAAGTGGAGAAGTTTGTGTTAGAGTGTAATCAACGTATCAGTAATGTTCGCTGAGATACGAGATGTTTGGAACGTAAATCACATTGACTAAAGTTTGAAAAGGGGACAAATTGTTGGTTTGGATACTTATTAGCAAGCTTTTATATAAAGCTGAGTGTACATAAGTTGGAGGCAAAAATATTTTTTTGTTAGTTTATTACTCCTTTTTGACCGCACTTTGAAAAATTATGATGTATTTGTACATATATGTACGATTCCTATATTTTTATGTTATGTTAATTGATTTATTCTTTATTTGTAAACCGATTTGGAACCGAAATAGAAGAGCATACTTCCGATATGGTCGAATTGATATTATTTAGACTTGATATTATAACGGAAATCTGGGAAAATCGAGAAAAAATATTCATTTTAAACCCACTTACTCTCATCTTCACTATCTCGTTGGTCGAGGGGCTAGCGTATACACCTAGCTCTGCTAACCAACTGCGAGGCTAGGGTTCGATGCCAGACGAGGGTAGGCATTCGTGTAATGAACATTTAGATTTTTATAGTTCCGGGTTTGGGTGTTTATTTAATTTATTCTGGTGTCTATTTAAGTATTTCTATGTATTAGTATCGTTGACTAACACCCATAACACAAACAAATAATCGGTTTACTTTTGAGTGAAATTCAATTTGTATTACTTGTTAAGGTATATTTATTTATTTACTAATGACCAATCCCTTACGGAGTAGGCACAAAGTATCGAGAGCTATTGAGTGTGTCGCCCAACTTTCGTGTACTTATAAGACATATACCTAGTGTAATCAATGTTGGTTTAATGCAGGTTTGATGCGCTTAAACTGTTTAACTCCAAAGTAAGCAAACTGTACTATTATCGAAAATTGATAGAAAAAGGCGTTACTTTTCGGAAATCCATACTTTTTTATCATACTTTTTAATATTATTCTTAGACGGATACACACTGCCTACTTGCCATTAAACTCGTAAGAAGCGAGAATAGATTTTTTTTATCACTAGCACTGTGATTGTTACTCCTGTGAACTCGAAACGGTATTAGTAATTACTGACAACTCCCTACTGTTTCTTGTCATAACATCATTACTTGCTTTTGATATTATTCTTATTATGCTTATTAACCGGTAAATCTATTTCCATAAGAGCCTAACCACTGCTGCCCCAGTTTTTCGATGCTCTATATCCATCATGATGTCAATGGTGTCTTTGTCTCTATTATCATTAGGAAATCGGTGTGCATGTGAAACTTTTAAGTCTAAAAAACTATTAATACATAAACATATCAAATTTTGCGACTTATCTTTCTGTTACATGTATGATTTTTGATGTTACATGTGGACTTATCCTATCAGAGGGACTATTTACAGATCCACGAATACAGAAAATTGTCTTTAAAAGTTTAAATCCACTACAATTCAAATGTAACGTAATAATTTTTATAAATTCCCTGACAAAACCTATACGTCATGTTGCTAAGAACCACCATACGTCATCATATAATATAGCATGTCAGATTTCTGACTATAAATTCTTATCCAAATTGGTATATTCGTTAAGGAGGTATGACGCCACAGACAGATACACACAAATACACGTCAAGCCTATAACACATGTTTTTTTCCGGCGGCGTTATATTTGACAAGTGTATACTTTTCTTTTTTTTTAATAAGAAATCGTGAATCGGTTCACAAAGTACAAGTATATTAATTAATTATATAGTTTAATAGAAATAAAATCTCAATTGTAAGTTTAGAATAAAATTGCTGCAACATACGGACAGATGGACCCAAAGACATACTATGATGTTTTCGTTTGTCACCTTTCGGCTACGAAAACCTAATAAAACAATAATAAGCCAATTTAGTTGTTACTGAATATGATTATGAAAACGAGAACTAGAGAAAGACAGATATAATACCGACTGATCTTTACAGTTATTTAGACACCATTTGTACGAGAATAATAGCAGTACACTTTTTCGTACTGTCCTTCAAACTTTAAATATATCTCTATTACAATTTTTAACGCATAAATTGCTTCATCCGTTCTTGAGTTAAACACGCAACAATACATTGAGCGTTTTAGTTTTGTTTACATTATAAGGAAAAGTGAGATAATATATTTTTGTTGTATTTTTGTAGACAGCCCATAGTTATGTTTTTGTGTTTACAAAAGTTTCGACAAATGAGTACCCAGCTTTATTTTATGTATATTAATAAATCAAAGAAGCTTATTCTGTAATGGTCATACAAAGTTTGTAGATAGCGCAAGGACATTAAACACGATAGACCAGGTATAGAATTATGTATTTATTTATTTAATAATTTATTGCACACAAAAGAAGACTTAGACTTTAAAACTAAAAAAAATGTAAAAAGGTCAGCTTATTTCAGATAAATAGATTTCTTCCAACTTACCCAAAAATGAGCTGATAAAGTAAATGGTAGACTTTCAGTGCACAATAAATTAAGTCAGAATATATATTCGTTAACTATTCAGTATTATACATACATATATACATCAAACTAATGCGAATGTGGATGGATGTAGGTACCCGGGGAGACCAAGGCTGACATTTCACGATCAGATCAATCGGATATTATCCGAGGGTGGTGTCAAGAGTCTCCGAAACCGGCGTCTTTGTATGAAAAGGGTTACGAATGTGAGGGAAGCAAGACAGGTTTGTCAGGATCGTGAGGTCTGGCACTTGATACTCTCTGCCTACCCCGTAAGGGACTTGGCGTGAAGATATGTATGTATGTTTGTATGTATGTATGTAAACTAATGAAAAGAAAAAACTTTTTTTATGCAAATCATTTGTATTTTGCAAAAAAAGTATAAATAAATAGCAATAAACCATTAAATGTGCATACATAAATACAAGTCATACATAACAAACATATATATAATACTAAAAGCAACACAGTGTATAAAACATTTCGCACTTACTAAGGAGATACCTAAATATTTTTAGTATGAGTTGAAACAGTTAAGTCAAAAATTATGTTCAGTTTACCTTCAAAACTACTTGCTACTACTGTTAGTTATAATAAAACTCAGTAGATACTAGATGCGTCGTTACAAAATTATATTACCAAGCTTTGGTCAGGGTGGACAAACAAATTACAAGAGCCAGAAATTCATTAATTCGGTAACGCTTACTACTATTTTCGTTATTTTTAATGTTGTGTATTTTTTACAATCAGGAAAATCTTCTGGTTATTTGATACGTTTTATTATAACAATGTTTCGGTTGCAGTATGAATTGGGCAAACATATTGAACGTACTAAGATTCCACCAATTATGGCTCTTTACACGTTTGGATAATATTCGGTCAACGCCTTGGGTCAATGTGTGCAATCATAATAAATTCTGAGAACGACTAGTCTATACTACATATACGTCTTTGGCGTAAGCCTACACAATACATTTGATCCTAAGGGTTACAATATTCACTGTAGTTTGACTAATACGAGCATTACGAAGATTTCGAGGGTTTATTTGGATGCTTTGTCTTTGTGCTCTGCGAGAATACACAGCGGATTATCAAAATTATTAGACTCAATTTGGAGAAATGTCGCTTGACTTGTTTATGACACGGAAAAATAAACAGACGGATTTCGTAATAATATTGCGATGTCATTCTGAGGCTGAAAACTTAATGTTTACCTAAACTTACTAAATACTCTCACTCCTAACTCGGAACATGACAATAGCGAGTTACGTTATGGCGGCCGAAATTCCGACACAATCGTTGCAGGACGTTGCAGCTTCATTTAACTATGACACTAATGAAATGATACAGCGATCAAAATGATTGGATTCTTATAGCGAGTGTTGAATGATGGGATCATTACATCCCTGCCTATTTTCACTAATCATCTTCGGGCCATAACATTTTTATTGTTGAATGTTATAAGTTATACCTACATGACGGAATTTCAAGAAGTGACAATAATAACTATCACCTATAGACCTTATAGATGTTATTGCAGCGTTGTTATTTTTGCTGAAATTTCCTCTGTGGTCTAGCGGACCGGCGCGTTCAGACTTGATTTCATGAAGTCCCAGGTTCGAACCCCGGGTTGGGCAACAAAAAAAAGTAGAAAATTTGTTTTTTCAATTTAGTAATAAAAACAATGTTGCCCGGGATTGGACATGTGCCCGGTTGGTAGGTGCCCTGGTTGTACCTCTGCTTACGTTTTCAGGGATATGGGCGTGAAGACATTTGCTATATTGGCCGAAATCTTTAACCACGTGTGTTACTGACGACATAACTCTCTAGCAAAGAACACAAAGAACGCTCACTGACTACATCAGTATGAATAGGTTAGGCGTTGGTAGATATTCGGGAAAACTGATGCACATCGCTCTACTCCCTAGTTCTTATTAACGGCCCTAGTAGAATAGTCCAGCAACCTAAATCAATTGTTTCAATCCAGCAGGTCAATGGGGTTAATACATCCAGATGATGAAAAAATATAGCAAAAAGTTTAAGGTCTCCGCACACATATAAACTTGCATTGCCTTTCGTAACTGTATCGCCTTTTACCTCGTCGTCAACCAGGCGTCAACTTAACGTATGCACGTATCCAAACAGTATCAGCAGCTCCTGCACATCAACTCGGCTACGGCTAAGTGACACCGCGCTTGCGGCTCGCCGACTGCAAGGCGCAAGCCTGGCGCGGCGATTCCGATTTTTTTTTAATGACTAATGTGTTGCCAACCTAGCGGTTTTTACAACTTCACCGGGCTTTACGATTCCGATTAGTGTGCGTTGCAGTATGGAGTTCCATACAAACAATAACGAAGGGATCGAGGCGATACGGTGACGATTCCTTTCCGAGTAGTAACGAGTAATTTTTTTCCGTAATCGCCTCGTAAAATGTAAATTTCGTAATTCGTAAATCAATTTTGTATTACGGTAATTCCCCCATTGATGACTGAGTCGACAGCCTAATTTTCTTGGTAGTTAATACTTGACAAAAGAGATTTCAAAACTTTCCGGATTGTTAGTGTCTAAGAATCTCAAGAGCGTAGTTTCAAGAATGGCAATGATCAAGCCAAGGCTTTACTTAACCGACTAGGAATGTTTAGTTTCAAACTTTAAAGCCTTATATATTTCAAAATCTTTATTATACTTATGCTGTGTCACATATAGCAATCCGTTGAGATATCAGGATAAAAACGTAGCTTACACCCTTCGTCTATGTGTGTATTTCGACTCTGACATGTAGTGATGCAATTGTTATACTTGACTCTGTGAGATCCCGGGTTCGATCCGCGGGTTGGACCACAAAAAGTTGAACTGATTTCCAAAATCTTATTTAGTAAGTACTTGAGACAAATCATTAAAATAAAAATAATCCTAAACATTCAATTGAACTAACGTGACGGGTCCGATTCTGTTTTTTTTTTAATTTTGCTTAATAAAACTTTTTAATCTCATTTATACTAATTTGAAGTTCCATTCACACTAGCTCTATGATTTAGATCTATAACCTCGTCATTCCCAAGATACTTCTCATACAATATCTACCTTTATATAATCTGTTGCCAATTCGGCGGTACTTACAAACGAATATTATATCGAGGGGTAACGGGCTATTTGGTTTAAGCGACATTTTTGCAACTTAACAGGAGAGCCTTTTAAAGTTTGAAATTTCGAAATAAAATTCATAACAAAAAAACTTCTGCAGTTATTTAAACGGGGTAAACTGCATTAAAATTTAATTAAAAATATCTAGTTGTTGATGCTAGTACCAAATAAAGCGGACCTTTATTTACAAAGATAAATGTCGCTTAATACAACGTGCCCTTTTTTAGAGACAGGAAAAACGATTTAAGTGACTTCTTAACTACAACTGGCTACAGGGGAAAAAAATTAAGCGACAACGCATTCTATTTACGGAGTAAGCCAAAAGGTATGAAGTAACGAAACCCAAAATTAGTAGAAGCAAGCTATTTATCTTAACTTCCAATTTAGATTAAAATGACTGTCAGGGCGATTTACTTATGTGACTTATAACATTGAAATTATAACGTTTAATGTTTATGGTTTATTTACATCTAAGACTATCAATGGCTGATAAAACAACCAGGATATATTGCAAACACCGAAAATTTCAGGTGCTTACATTAATTAAATAAATAAATAAACACAACATAATAATCAATCAAAGTATTTATTTAGAGTAATTTAATAAAAAAATAAAAAATAATATAATAAAATTCGTATCTTGCATGATAATTAAGTAAAATCAGTCTCAAAGTAGGAACATCAACTATAATTATGTATTAGCTATTCATTCAGTAGGTAATTACTTGAGATCGGTTTTTATAATAAAACTATATAAAAGTATAATTTTGTTAATCTTAATCAACAATCGTAAAATCCTATTAATATCCTATTAATATTATAAATGCGAAAGTTTGTAAGTATGGATGTATGTATGTTTGTTACTCTTTCACGCTCGAATGGCTGAACGGATTTGTCTGAAATTTGGAAGACAGATAGATTGTGACCTGGATTAACATATAGGCTATTTTTAATCCCGATCGCAAACCGGGTTTCTGTGAAAACGCGGGCGAAGCCGCAGGTAGCAGCTAGTAAAAATATAAAATCAACAAAGAAAACGTAATTATAAAACACAACTGATGCTGATAATAATCATAAGTTATTAAAAGTAACGTAGGTATTCAGTTATCATTTTCTTCGACTATGTCCTCTATATCAGTATCTAGTAAAACTTCTTTGGTATTACTTTGTTGGAGATTAAATATTCTTTATGAAATATCTTGGGTATAATCCCAGTGTCGCACAATTTCTTTAAGTCCATGTATTTGGCTTTGGTAATCGGTAAACTTGAAATATATCTAAGATTGATAGCTCTAGGTCTCGCAATCATTTGTATGATCTCTTCCAGTGCTTCATCTTTCATGGAATATTTAACTTTCATCTGGTTTAGGTGAGATTTCTTAAATGTTGTTGTTCGGATTTTACTAGTTTTACCTACAAGGCTGCCCTTAAAATATTTGTCAGACATATCATCAAAATCTAAAAAATCCTCGTGAGTAAGATTTTTAACAATATAAGGTGTCGGTTCTTTTCTCGCTAGCTCACATATTGTAGCCCACTGCGAAGGAGCTCATACAGTAATATTGAGCATTAACATATTGAGCGCCCTTTATTCTAGATTCCTTTCGTACCTTTTTTTATTTGTTCTTTTCTTTTTTACTCCTGCTTCTCCTACTTTTCCATCTCTTATGATTTTTTTGTTTTTCTTTCTTGATCCTTCATCATCACCTTCATCTGTTCCTTTCCAGGACGTTGAGTCCCAGGTAAAATCTTCATCATCGCTTATAAAGTCAACGTAGCTTTTTTTTATTAAAACCCGCTTGTTTTTCTTTCGTATTGGGTCATCATCCGTAGTCGGGTTTGGTTGACTATTATCATCAGCTTTATCGTCTTCTAACGATTTTCTCAACAAATCCATATCTTTTTCTGGTATGATATCAATTATAGTTGGTTGAAGGCTAACGTTGCTAACAGTTCTTTCTATTTCTGTTACTTCAAATTTGTCTATTTCTTCTGAATACTGAAATAAAATTTAAAGTAAAAGTTATTATTTTGACAAAACTTTACAGTAATGTATTAAATTTATAAATCAAAATAACACGTAAGAATATAAAGTAAATAAAAAAATCGCCTCTCTTTTCACTTCAATTATAACTTCGTTAATAATTGCATCACGTTCTTTCATAACAGATATATTTTCATCCGTCATTTCAGTCTAAAATAGTAAGAAAATACAATTCTTAATTATTAGTGTATGTACGTAATACCTAAATGTATTGATAATCATAATAATTGTGATATATGTATTAGAGTATAGATACATAGGCAGTACATTATTATTATGGATACTGGTGTGAGAGTCGGGTTTACTCTCTCACCCGCTGAAGGCCGACGAAGGCGAGGTGGTGATGTCCCAGTGTAACCGGACGTCACCCTAACGAGATAGTGGTGTCCACGGGCAAGTGCTGGGGTGGGTCCAGACGTAATCTCTAGTTCCTGGATCCTCTCCACTAAGGCGAGGAGTAGGTACACCGTACTTACACTGGGGCTTATGGTCCATTACGGATTTTAACACCGAAAAAAAAAAGTATATTATGGATATACCAACCTCATTTACAGTAATCGCATAAGAGTTTGGATCAACTCGGTCATCAAACAAGATTTCTGGTTGTTGATCTGTATTCATCATACTTAAATCTTTGACTTGTTTATGATAAGAAGTACTTCCTAATAATGTTACGGTAGATTTCTCGCTTTCATCAATTACTGAAGATGCCTCATCCTTGGTCGAAATTCGTTTGATTATGTGTTTGTAGATTTTCTGTCTTTCTGTCTACATATTTTTCTGAAATATTTAAAATAATTGTAACTGAAGACTGAAACTGAAGTCGAAATAGTCAAATAATATATCTTTTTTTAATAATTAAAGCTAAAATACCTAGAAAACATCAAAACGTACTTAATAAGTAAATATAGCGAGAAGAGGCCCGTGCCCAGCAGTAGGACAGTTTAATATTGTATAATAGTATTATAATTATAATAATTTTATTATACATAATCAATAAATAGTGCATATCTTAAAATATGATATTTATAGATTAGATAGTTAAAAAAGTTATTTGTACGTTACATTTAGCTACTTGTATATAAATAAACGCAGTTTAGGTACTGTAATAAAAATAATAATTGAAATAACTACGTCCAAAGATACGTTATGGGTATTTTATTTACAATCTTGATTTAATTACCTATAATTATTATCCATAACATCATAAATAAAGAAAGATAAACTGTTAAAATAATTATTGTTATCACTCTCTTAAAATAACAAATTAAGTACCAACTCAACAGAAGAAGTAACATAATCCAAGTAAAAGTAATAAATACAAATTAGTTAACATTTTATTTTCATCTCAGTACTTACGATTCAATTTCGATGAGCGTTTTACGTAAACACTGGCGGTGTGCGCGCGTCGCATCTGTCTTCGGCACACTCTGGACTGTGACTGAAGCGCCCGCGTACGATATTTCAGTTGAATTATTACGATTTTTAACACCCGGGCGAGGAAATAAATATGGTATCATATGACATGATTGAAATGTACCATATTCAAATTTTGTGATTGAAATACCGACTTGTATTTTTATGAATACAGGCAAAATGTTTCAATATACATCATTAATTTTATCGTCTGTATTAAATGACATGCATTTTAAAAAAAAGTAGGACTAAAATGATTTAACGACTAAACAAAATATCTGAACAAAAACGAGTATTTGATTCAAGTAGCACCCGGCGTGGAAAATAGATGCAGCTAAAAGAGTTTAAGCGACGACCCATATCGTATTGGGGTGACGGACAAATGGTTTAAGCGACATCACACCTTGTGATTAGGGAAGTCAAAATGATTCAAGTTACTTCTTGATAAAATTTAGAAACAGGAAAAACGCTTTAACTCTTATTCACTTATTGATGAGAGATAGGGTGACTGGTTTATGTCTCGGTTATTAATATGATGGTATGGTTCAAGTACATGATTTAATAAAAAATGAAAAATCCACGTCGTTTAATACACTGCCACTTTGGAAACGACATGAAAATAGTATTGTTTGAAACGCCAAAAAAGTACTCCGATTTTAATGAAACCGGCATCATTCGACGGAGAAAAATTTGCTGATTCCAAATATGTATATAACTCAATATCACCCAAAATGTCGCTTAAACCAAATAGCCCGTAACCCCTCGATATGAACTTTCAAGAAAACTTATTAATTCCTGAAAGGTAGGCAACACTCATGTTACACTTATGTTACGGATATTTATGGACAATGATCAACTTGCCTTGATATACTAGTCCGTTTGTCTACTTAAGAAATAAAAACGTCGTCGTCGAAAAGAAGTTCGTACTGTAAATAGCGTATAGTCCATCTAAACGAAATCTGAGATTTTTATTTTAATTTATTGAATCGGGAGTTAGTTTAAGGAAATCCTTTATAACATATGTAAAATAAGCCTTTATTATGCTAATTCCTCGTAAACGGTGTAACTATTGTGGCAAATAATCCTCCAAATGACACAGAATGTGACAAGCCTAACTAACGTTCCCTCGCCCACCTCCGCGACCAGAACACGAATAAAGAAAGAACTCGGGAAACAATATAAATTGTCATGTCCTTTGCATGTAACAACCCTACCTAAAGTTAGCAACTCTCGTCTCCACGACCAGTAGGGTTACTCTCGATTCATGCAATATTGCGAATCGGAATCGAGTATGTCATTTTAGGTCCTCTCGAACATAATACTGGCGGATTATTAACGTTTAATTTATAGTAAACAATACATTATTTAATCGGATTCGTTTAATTCATTTGCAACTAAATGTTAATAATTCGCTAGTATGTTTGAGAGTACCTAAAATGACATACTCGATTCCAATTTCCAATTCGAATGATATCGAGATTCAAGAGTAACCCTACTGATCACGAATAGAGTCTGAACTCGGGAAAGAACACCACTTGTCACGTCCTTCGCCAACTTTGTCGAAGCACTCACCACAGAGAACACTAAATCGCACTCGACGTAAGTTTCGCCTCGACACCGAGGCATCCTCAGGAAATCGACCGTACCGTACAAACGATGACACGCAAGAAGTGAAAAGTAGTTTTGTTTCCCGAGTTCGGACTCTATTCGTAATCTGGTCGCGGAGGTGGGAGGTGGGAACGCTAGTTAGGTTCGCCACATTCTGTGTCATTTAGAGGATTATTTGCCACAACAGTTACACTCCTTACACGGAATTAGCAAACTAAAGGCTTATTTTACATCTGTTAAAATCTGAGAAACTACTTTATTACTTAAAATAAATAAATAAATGTCCCTGGACAACTTACACTAATTGAATCTAACCCCAAAGTAAGCAAATTATATGCTTGTGTTATGGGTGTTAGTCAACGATACTAATACATAGAAATACTTAAATAGATACTAGAATAAATTTAATAAACACCCAGACCAGGAAATGCAGATATCTAAAGGCTCATCACACAAATGGGGGGGCAGGCCCCGTCGGGAATCGAACCCGAGCCTCGCGGTAAGTCGATGTAGTTAGGCGAATACGCTAGCCACTCGACCAACGAGGCGATCAATTACAAGTAAATAACGTCGTTAAATGCCACTATTCCAAGAAAGTGTCAAGAAAATTTTGTTTCGCAGTTTTCTTAAAGTTTGCCGCTTCATAAGGGAGGGAAATCGTTCTATCAAAATAGTAGATTACCACTTGTTTTTTTACAGGCGGTGATTATCTAAGTTACATGCCGCTTCTACAAATAGATTTCGCGAATACAATGTCCCTTATTTATTAGGCATGTTTGAATATTATTCTATCTCTGACCTTGGTTCTCTTCCCCTACAACCAGCTAGATTTATCTGGGCACCGCCTTCCAGGATTAAATGGGCAGAAAGGTTAAACACTAAATAATAGTAGTAATAAATAGGGAAAGAAAAAATACTTTTTATTTTTTTGTTTGTCTATAGTAAATTTACTATAATATAATATAATAAATTTATTGTTTTGACTTTTTGGAAGATATAATAATATCCAAAATAAATATGACTCATTTCTCATCCAGCTTCATCCAAAATCATATATATTTAACTGTTTTTTTTTATAAATATTTGGTTACTAGCTGTCCCGGCGAACTTCGTTCCACCCGTTCAGTTTGTGTTGAAAAAAATAAAATGTTGTTTTTCCAAGTTTACGAGAAGTTTTTTTTCCTTATTCTTATCTTTTAAACCTTCCCTGGACTTGAACAAATAATTCAAAATCAGAATTGGCCAAATCCATTTAGCCGTTCTCGAGTTTTAGCGAGACTAACGAACAGCAATTGATTTTTATTTATATAGATAGATAGATAGGAGATGGTTTATATATCATATTCATATATGATATATGTATACCTACCTATTTCAATGGTATACCAGTATACCAATGTACATTTCAATGGTATAATGGTAATGGTAGGGTTTGAAAACATTTGGACCGGGTAGGCAAGCTTCTGTCGGCACGTCACCAAGAAAGTTCGCTAGACCTGCTACTCTGACTAAAATTAATGAAGTCGTTAGTCCAACAAAAAAGACATGTTTGTCTGTTTGCTTGTATACAATAACAGATTGGATGGCAAACAAGCAAACATATTTCCTGTATCAGCCCCACAATGTGATAGGTGGCAAACCTGTAGCAAACCGGGCACTTATTTAATCTTGAAGAATTTTGTTTTTTAGAAAATTTAAAAAATAGGTACATTTTGAATTGCCCAGCCCAAAAACTGTTGATACTAAGCGGTAATGGTGTGTTGCCAAGCTATAAAATACATGTTAAGCCACTTGCATAATTTACCGGCTACCCTATACTCACAACCGGAAAACAACGGTAGTGAGCACTGACGTTACAGGAATACGTACTCGGAATTCTAGCACCTATTGACAATGTCGTTGTAAGTTACTATTAACCGACGCTGGCCTTTTACGGCCAACGTGGTAGAAAAGCAGCTAACATATTTGGAAGGAGCCCGACACCAAAATTCTCCCTACGTCAACTTAAATATATGTTTTTATTCTTCGTTAATACTCCTTTGTAGAATAGACCATCTGCTTTCCTGCCAGGCAACTCGTAAAAGGCGAGCATAGGCTTACCATCACTAACACCGTGACATCCTACTAGGTGGTAGAGTTTCGCAGCAACTCGCCCGGATTAGTCCACTTCACCTATTCCTGCCGCCATAAGGTCGGTATTTGCCGTTGTGTTCCGGTTTGGAGGGTAAGGTAGCTGGTAAACTTACTTTTGCTCGAGGTCTAACATCTCGGCCTCAGGTTGGTAACGCACCATTACCACCTTTGGTGTCTCAAGGCGGCGTGAATTTCTTACCATCAGGAAATCCGTCTGCGTGTTTGCCTTCCAATATCATAAAAAAAATAGTGAAATTTCAAATAATTAACAATGTAAATCTTCAAGGTTACAATATATGTATATTAGCGGAATTTATAAAAATACTCTTATGAAAAGGAACTTGTGATTTTTTGAATTACAATAAATTTTTTCTTCTTTATAAATATAACCACTTTACGTAAGCGTGTACCTTATAAAAATCATGGAAAATATTATTTCTAGTTAATAAAATATGTTATTAAAGGAAACCTTACTAATTTTATAAAAGAGAAAACGTTATGTTTTTTTAACAAACCCTTTTACCACATTCTTTATATTGTGCTTTTATATACCCTTTCTTGGCAAATGTGTCAAATCTTGGCTTCCATATTCAAATTCAGCGAATTTGAATCTAATTCTATCAAGATCTATATGTTATATAAAAATCAATGCCACTTTTCGTTGGAATTTTATAACTCAAGAACGGGCTCACCTATCCAAACCAAATGTTTAGGCTTTGTTCGGACTATTTAGTAGATGGTTTATGTGAAGTTTGCATAAAATCAGTCAAGCGGATTTCATTTATCACATTTTTTGTAATGAATTCAATAAATGGCGGATCATTTTGTTAATGGGCATTTTTATGTCAAAATGAAACTTTTTCAGATGGGGATTGTACTGAGATATTGAAACATTTTCAGTTGTTTTTTTACGCGATCATATACGTAGGGAAGTACGTACCGGGCCGCTAGTATTTAAAAAAAGCTTGTAATATAATAATCGCGTCTGTGGTCGAACGGTCCGGCGTTGGCGTTGACTTCGTGTGGTACCGGGTCAGGCAACATAAACAATGTTTTCCAAGTTTGCTAGGAAAAACATCTTCGATCAGGATTGGATAAATGTCCGCTTGGCAATAGGCAGGCTCCTTATCACATTGTGGGACTTAGTTTCTTTGTCTAGTCGTGGGTGCCCTGGCTATGCATCTGCCTACCATTTCGGGCATAATAATACTATTTTTTTGTAATAAATAAATAATTATATATTTGACATACAGCTACTGACTCTAAGGGGGATATCACACAGCCGCTGCATAAGCTGCGATTTGTAAAGCGACATTACCACCACTGTACGGCTTGCTCTGTGTAAATACTTCGTTTTGTCTTCATTTAGAATTTGAACATCAAAGTGAAAAAAGATTGTATTAGTTTATCACCTCGATGGTTAGCTGTCTTAAAAAATATTGACCAATTTTGATTGTTCGGTAATCTCTCGGGCTTTAGAACAAGAAGAGGTATTATATTCAAAACCTTTATTGTCAGGTATCCATTGACTTCACCATTTGTGAACCGACATAACATTCTTTTTTTATATGAAATGCGGGCTTCCAAGGTCGTCCACCCATGGTTCATGTAACGATGGAAACCCAGGAAAATTGAGAAAAACCCTCAAATTTTTGTACGCTTACTTAAAATACATAAAAAGTATCTTTCAGTTGGTAAAAGACAAACATCTGTTATTAATACTATGATAAGGACTTTATGATAGGGTTTTGCGATTTTGTGGTAGGGTTAGTTAGTTAACTTACTTAAGAAAGGGATGGATCAACAGATCAACCGAGCCCCAGATTGGCAATTCACTATTACCGACTTTTGATCTATATACTTTAGTCTATAGGCGGCGAGTATTTCTTACCATGAGAAAATCTCTATGGTTGTTTATTTTTAATACATTTAAAAATGTGCTTTACTTTTTTAAAAATCTTTCGTTATTTTATTTTTTTACATACACCGCAAATTGCATCGCAGCTTAAGGCTGTGGCTTCGTAGCACGAGCCAAACACCCAAATACATCCGAAACGTCATATTTTGAATAGACTTAGGCTTTATCGGAGGAGCTTATACTATGTTCGATTCCTACTTTTTTTATTAACATCAAATATCATTCGATTCCTATGTCATTTGTAAACAGATTTAAAAACTTTAAAGGACGTATTTCAAAAATTACAATGTCTGGATTGGAATGTAATGCCAGAAAATAGAGGAATGTACTTTTTTGTGTATTTACATAGATGACGTATTGTCATCTATGTAAATACACAAAAAAGTAAGTTTTGAAACTTTTGAAAGTTTTGAAAAAAAAACGCAACATTGAAATCAAACTCGGGTCTCAGGATTTTTTTCAGAGCTTGATAAAAAACGCACGGTACTGCGGAGTTCAGTATGACATGCACCGCGGCAATGCCATACATTGCCATTCGGGGCTGTGAGGCGACATCGCATGGGCCACTTTTCTGTACGGCGACAAGAATTCTGCGTTTTTACTGTTAAAGTCGCAGCAGCAGTAAGTCTGTGCAGTGTGATATCCGCCTAATACTTTTACATGTAATGAACCCTATATTTTCACTCTCATAAAAGTAAGCGATACATCATGTCAAAAAACTTATTACAGTGAGCTGACACATGAACATCTGGTTCTTACCCCCCATATCTTATCTACTAACAATAATCTTGTTGTATGTGATGGATTATTATTGAAATTTGCTACGAACGTTTGCCTTTTTTTGACAGCTAATTTTATTTTGGCAACGACTACAAGCTCGGTTTTTTATTTTTTTGCTCAAAATTAGTTTATAAGTTAGAAAATTTAGGAAGTTTGGGGATAGGACCCATAAATAGGTTTTCATGTACTTTGCCTATCCGAATAACAAACATTTTTAACCGACTCCAAAAATGTTTAGATTCTAAATCCGACTGGATGTGGTATGTGTTTGTTATTATAATAATATATTCCTTATGAAGTCATTCCTAAATCTGAAGTAGTTTTAATATATAAGTAGTTTTATTTATTTTTTAATTGAATCAGCATTTTTTGAAAAATTTAAGAACAAAATGCGCAATGATAATGATGGTGGTAATAGTGGTGAAATGGCATTTAAAAAAAAGACTATTTGACCGGTAGTGAGATATAACCTGGACTAGTTGTAAAAAACCTGGTAGAATAGCAAGTGGGTGGACTGGTTATAAGACAATATTTGGACCCTTATTGCATTAATTTATAACTGTTTCTTATATACAAAATTCTCGTGTCACAATGTTTGTTCCCGTACTCCTCCGAAACGGTTTGACCGATTCTCGTGAATTTTTGTGAGCATATAGGTCTGAGGTAATAGGTCTGAGAATCGGCCAACATCTATTTTTTATAACTCTGAGTGATGAGGGTTAATTACAGCATAAAAATAGCAGAACAACGTCTGCCGGGTGAGCTAGTATTATATAAAAATGAATTCAAATCTCGCGTGTTTCTAGTTTTACGCATGAAGGTTGGACTAATTTTGTTAACTATTGTAAAATTATTATAATTTTTATACTTATTTTATTAATAATTAATAATAGTAAAACCGGAAAAACAATGATTTAATCCGTACAAACAGTTAGTACCTTCTAATGTCAAGCGATACGAAGTTCCGCCGGGTTAGCTAATCTATGTACATAATATATATTATATAAAACCAAAACCCTTTTCGCTTTATCATCGCATACTTCCTTTGGACTTTACTTTTAGCTCACATCACGCCTTTTTTACACCAATTATGTCAATTTATTTTTTTTGTTTTAGTTAAGTATTGTCAGGAGAAGATAATGAAGAAAAATTGCAAGAAAAATAGCAAAAATAATTTAGCCATACAAAACTAACAGTTAATGTGAAGCGACACAAAGTTCGCCGGCTCGTCTAGTAGAATATATAAAACAAAATCGGGTTCGTTACAATATTTACAAGTGTTCTCGAGAACCACTTGACCAATCCTAAAGATGTTTCGTCGCTTCAGTTTCTTAGTTTACTGTACTTTAGTGCTTGTTAGTCCTTATCGCCACTCTTCGAATCTGCGCTGGACGAAATTTTGTTTCATCTTAAAAAAAGGAGTCTATGTTTTAAGTCTTGAAAGTATTTTTGTTCAATGGAAAGCCTTTCATTATTTAATTTATGGAATTTGAAGATTTTCAAATTATTTAAAGTCGCCTGCGGGTTCGACAAGTGGTGGTTTTGAGGCGACGAAACGTCTTTGTAACCGGTTAAGTAGTGCTCGAGTTTTGTTTGGCTGTTTGGAATTATATTGTCCATGGATCACTGGTATTTTTTTTAAGAAAACCCAATAAAAATAATAAAAATTTTTTCATCTGTTTCATTTGTTTCACGACTCCACTCGAAAAAAAGGAGGTTATTCGACTACAAGTTTTTGTGTTATTATGCAATTACTCGGCTAATAATAAACCAATTTTGACGAATCTTTTTTTTAATTTTTTTTCTTTATCACGATCCCTAGGTGGTCCGTTATTAATTGGTTTTGAGTTATACTTACATCGTAGAGTACGTAGTACGAACCATAAAATTAAATATTTTTTACAAATGTTATTAAGTATTTTTTTAATTAACCTGCTCCTGCCTATAACCAACTGGGAACAACACAAAAAAATAGGGAAATTAGCCCATTCGTTCACATCTGATTCCCTTCACGCCTGATATGATGACCAAATATTATAGATTTCTTTTTATACATACTAGTGGTCGCACATTGGTGGAAACTCAAAAAAATAAAGCATTACACGTAATACCATGCATTTAACACACACAAACAAATATATTGATGATAACGATAAAAGTACACAGATGGCGCACTAACTATTCATCAAGTTTGGAAACAAAGTAGTTAGTCTTGAGAAATGGAGATGGCGTTGTTATTGACAAGATATCAAAATTTATTATGGTCGAATTTCGACCAATGGGCGACCACTAATAAAAATAATTAAATAAAACATACAATCCAATTGAGAACCTCCTCCTTTTTTTAAGTCGTTTATAATTGAATGTTATCACTTTGGCGGAAAATTGCAAAAACCCGACTTTTATTTGAATTTCACGTACAAAAAAAAAATATTGTGCTCGATTTCTCTGGGGTCCCTTTATTAGATTTCCATAGACATAACGACGGGAGCGCCTCGGAAGTGCGCTCTTTCAAATACAAAAAAATCGGTTCAAAAATAGTACCGAGGAAAGATCAATAATACACAGACTGTATTTATTCATCAAATTTTATTTTATAACCTTCAAGTATGCTCCTTCAGAAACGACACAATTACGATAACGAATAAAGCAGTCATTAAAAAAAACAGGTTGCACTCCGAGAGTGCCGTAATATTATTTGTACATGGAACATTGCTCGTCTACACATAAAGCTTATTTTCAAGATGGAACAAATAGAGCAATGTCAGCTGTTGATATTAAACGTATCTGCTATCTGTGAGAATGTAATGGTAGGTATATAGCGGCGTATTATCCTTTGCGCACCCTAAATTCTTCGGAAATATCTAAGCAATACAAAAACAGAAATGAATCTACGTTTTACTTCAGATCTCGCGCCGTCTTATTCGCGCATGCGCAGTGTGCTGTCTTACGTTCTGACGATCTGACGCGAGTTTAGAAGTTTTACCCATTTCAAAAAAGCGTGCAATGCCGCTAAAGAGGTTTTCACTTCAAAAAAAATTAACAGAATTGGTCCATCCGTTCAGGCGTGATGCGAACAAAGATTAAATAAAGTCCATAAAGGAAGTATGCCATGACGATGAGAAATAGGGATTCTTTCACAATAATTACCTTGTGCGAAAGCGCATTATCGTGGTACTCAAATGGTGGTATGTTTTTTCGTCAAATTTTATCTCTTAAACATCGCAGTACGTTGAAACAATATTCCTTGTTTAATGTTTGACCTACCGGCAAGAACTCCGAATATATCGTTATAGTCAAAAAAAACTCAACATGACTTTAATTTTTGAACGTGTTTCGCGTGGTTTTTCGGTTTCGGCTCAATTGGAAGGCGTCACTCCGAAGCTTCTGAACTAGTTTGTATGTCAATCTCGTCACCAATGCGTTTCATGCGAATTAAAAAGGTCGGAATTGACTCGTTCTAGCATGTCCTCAGCGTCTCTCATGCGATTGAGTTTTTGGAGAAAATTCAGATCTTTTGCGACTAGCCAAGCAGCAACATGTTTCATTTTCAAATTATTAGTTAAAGTGATACGGATCGACTCGTGAGATACAGAAAGTTCGGCTCTCTCAAAGTTGAATTAGAATTTTTCTATGTTGATTTCAGTTTTTTGCAATTTTGCTGACGTTGATGGCCTACCAGAGCGAGGCAAATCGTCCATCACTTCTCGGCAGCTTTTGAACTCTTTGTACCACTTGTTCACGAGTTTTTGATGAAGTTGATTCACTGAAAGTTTTCTGTAAAATTTTCACTTTCTCCAAAAAGGTATTACCTTTTTACCTTTACCTATCCATTGTCGATACAAAATTCAAGAGTAACTCTTTGTTCAATGTTTTTGTCTGCCATGAAATTCGGAATACACACAACATATGATATAACTTAAAACAACACTGTATTTAATATAAATAATACCTCTAGCTAGTTTGCGAATGTAAATAACAAATGTCATTTTAAACTCCGTGCCAAAATGGAATACAGTTGTGCCAATCTAAGAATCTGTAACAAAAAAAAATTGAATTTGGAAACACAAACAAATAATTCATTCCCGTTACTTTTTTGACTGAATATAAGTACATAAACAAATAGAGGAGTCGAACATATAACCTCCTCCTTTTTCGAAGTCATTTGAAACTGCAATCAAACTTTTTAAGCATATCATTATTAAGTCATTGGTCTTATTGACCCCATTTTTATCGTTAGAATATTTAGCATTATACAAACTTTTACGATACTAATAAAAAATACATCACAAAAATTCAATAGCGTGGTCTCATTAACACTTAAACGACCTAAATGGAATCGGGTCGTTCTGTCCCATCCGATTTCAATAAGCAGTGTGATGATAATGGTACGAATTCAGGGTCTACTTAACACCCCAGCCTTCTTTGTCCTTAATTGAAAGTAGCAGTTGGATATTTTATTGTCGTGTCCCATTTATATTCGTAAGACATTGTTTGTGATAAAATCTTGATACAATTGGTACTAATTTTATTTGAATTAAGATTGTACGTATATTAATTAATTTTAACTGTAGTCTAGCGGTTCGGTGTTGGATTAGACTTCATGAGGTATCAGGTTCGAATCCCGGGTCGGCAACAAAGAGAGAATGTAGTATATATGCCTGTTTGGCGATAGACTTGCCATTTACACATTGTGGGACTTGATATTTTCGGCTAGTCGTGATTGTTCTACTTTTTTTTACTACTTACTTTTTTTTTAATTTACTAGCCGAAAATGCCTACTTTAAGAATACGGACGAGGAAATACTACCGTATTTGTATAAATAGGTATCTAAACATTCGCATCCCCTAAAAGTTAGGCAAAGATACGACCAGGACCTACGAGCTTAAACACAACAAGCTTACTTACAAGCTTAACTATCTTTAGGTGTTTGCTTGCAGAAAAAGCGTGAAAATAGCTTTAAATCGACTGTAAAAAAGATGGTTTTATTGATTAGACTTGTGTTTTTAACTTTCTCGCAATAGTTCGCTAAATTATGAATTTGTTTTTGGTAGTGGGTATAATAGCTTCAGAATTATACCCAATTTTATTTTTTTATTATTATTATTATTATTATTACATACATACATACATACATACAATTACCCAATTAAATTTATTTTAAATTAGCGTAACATTTTAAATGAACCAACAAAACCAGTGTATTATGTTAATTGTCAGGTCAGGTACAATAAAAATAGGTGAAATTAAATGTAACTGAAAAAAATCGGTTCTTAATTCGTCATTTGAGTATTTTAATACTTAAGTGAGAGTCATATAGTACAACCACTAAATGACCTATCTAACTTTTGAAAAAAAGAACCATCAAAATATATTCGATGTTGGCCGGTTAATCTCGTTACAGACATGCAAACACACAAACCAAAACCATACAAAATAAATCGGTAACCTTAATTTCTTTCACCTATAACTTAAACCAAACTTACCTTAAACTGTATAATACATATAATCATTAGAATACTCTAGCGGTAGATACAGATTACAATAAGATATTCTAAGGATCTTTTACTAAAGTACGTATTTTTTATAGATTTCTTTGTCAGTTGTACGTAGATTTAAAAATCTGTTTTTAATTTGAAAAAACAAACTTGCGAGGTGGTCTCAAATCTGGATCTGATGATGGGGATATATTTAGACGTCACTATATTGGAATCGGAGTCGAATTTTGTAGTTTCACTAAAAAAGTAAGTAGGTAAATATCTTCACGCCAATATCTCCGAAGAGGTAAGCAGAGATACAACCAGAGCACCTACGACTCACCGACGACACTAATTCCTACAATAGGAGTGAAAGTGATAGGAAATAAACCTATCGCCCAACGAGCACATATCGCCCGGCAATGTTATTTTGGAAGAAAATTTAAACAACACATTTTCTTTTTATCATCCAACCCGGAAACTCGTGCACTCAAGTCTAGCACTGGATCACTAGACCACAGAGGCAGTTTTACAGTGCTTAAATTCTTTAGAAAACACAGTTTTAAAAAGAGTTCTTGAAAAGTTTCTCCTCAAAAGTACGTTTTTTTTATGATATTGGAAGGCAAACAATCAGACGGATTTCCTGATGGTAAGAAATTCACGCCGCCTAGAGTCACCAAAGGTGGTAATGGTGCGTTAAGAACCTGAGGCCCTGATCTCGGTCTCGAGCAAAAGTAAGTTTACCGGCTACCTTACCCTCCGAACCGGAACACGTCAACGGCAAGAGGTTATGGCGGCAATAGGTAAGGCGGTGGTACCAATCCGGGCGAGTCGCTGCTAAACTCTACCACCTAATAGGATGTCACGGTGTTAATGACGGTAAGCCGATGTTCGCCCTTTACGAGCTGCGTGGTAGGAAGCCAGATGGTCCATTCTGCAAAGGAGCCCGGACCAACACAGGGATCGTAAAAGAATTAATCCAAAAACACAGTTTAATATCCAAAATACGAGTGGATTTGTTTTACAAACTCCAACATTGTTGTTTCAACGACGTGCTGGTGTTTGTACACAAGAAATCTATTTATACTCATAGATTCTGTTACTGACTACCGGTCTAAATGCATCATACATAACCGGTTAAAATTTGTGTTACGCTTTGAAACTGCAGCTTTGGTAGCGCTTGATCAAATATTTTAAGAAATTATAATGAATGAACAACTTTGAAATATCTTTAGGTTGCCTCGTTGGTCGAGTGGATTGCGTACACGTCTAACCACATCGACAAATCTCAAGTCTTCCAACAAGCAATTCGATTCCCGACGGGGACAGGCATTTGTGTGATGAACATTTAAAGGTGTGCATTTTCCGGGTGTGCGTGTTTATTATAATAAGTTAAGTAGTTTATATTATAATAACAATATATTCTGGTATCTATTTAAGTATTAATATGTATTAGTATAGTTACACTCATAACACAAGCATATACTCAATTAGATTCAGTTTGTGTAACTTGTTCAAGGATTATTTATTATTTATTTATTTAGGTGTCAAGTAAAATAGTCTGCAATCGGATGCCTCCATAATATTGGAATTATAAATGAAATAATCACTCAGCTATTCTGATAACTCCCCAAAATATTGTAACTTTAAAATCCCATTTTCGGACTTATCTTAAAACTTTATACTAAAAGTGTACTCAAATGTGACAACACGTTTGAGAACTTTGAATACTTTTCACTGGAATTGTGTTCGACAGCTTTATTAAAAGTAGCGTTTACGGAGAAGGTTGCATCACAAAAGTTTTAGTAGTTGTTAAACTACTATTTATGCACTAGGCATGTTATTTAAAAAATATATATCATACTCGTAATATTGGATAAAAATAAAGTATATCAATGGAGTAGATTACCATATACATTCAGCCGAAAAAGTACCAGTAATGTTTATTGCTTTATGGTTCCAAATTCAAATTTTTGTATTTTTTATTTGTGAGATTGGCACAACTGCTTTCCATTTTGGTCCGAGTTTGAGTAGCATCTGTTACTTATATTAAACACAGTGCTGTTTTTTAGTTATGTCATATCTAGTGTGTGTTGCCAAATTTATATCTAATGGTCAAAAACATCGAACAAAGAGTTTGTCTTAAATGTTGCATCGCCAATGGAATTTCGTGTTCGAAGTCAATAAAAATGTTATAAAAGGCTTAGGCTTATAAGTAAATCAACTTTACCTAAAACTCGTGCTTATATGAGGTACAAAGCGTTCAAAGGCAGTCGAGATATGACGGAAGATTTGTCTCCGTGAAGGCCATCAACGTCTGCAACTGTAGTTATCATTGCAAAAGTGAAGGAAACAGTGACTGAAAATCCTTATTCAATTTTGAGGGAGATAGCCGCCAAGCTTTCTATATTTGACGAGTGTATACATTCAAGTATGAAACAAGCTGCCGATCGACTAGTTCCAAAAGGTCTGAATTTTCTACAAAAATTAAATCGCTGAGAACTGGCTATAACGAGTCAATTCCTACCCAATATTTCAACAACTCCAATATTTCATTAGGTAGGTACCTAGTCGCGAATTGATTTTTTTTTTCCAAAAGACAGCAAACGTTTCCCATATTAAATTAAAAATATATGTATAATAACAATTAGTAAATTATTATTTAAATAATAATAACTAAAAAAACGTATTAACTTTATCACGATACAACCAGAGGTTTTTGAGTTATACTTAATAGTCCATAAATTCACTTATCTTGACGACTCCTTCATAAATAAGGTCTTCAACATAAGTGAAAATTTTATGCATTTGTTTAAGAACCATCATAATCGATTAGCTGAGTAATCGCGTAACAAAAATACGAAAAAAGATACAGACGAATTGAGAACTTATTCGTTTTTTGGAGTCGGATTATAACATGTTGAAATATAACTCAACCAAATTATGTTGTTATTTTAAATAATATTGCATTTGATAGAATACGCTACTTTTTAGTAAACGATACTCAAATATTTATTTTATGACTTATAAAAGCGAACAAGCACATAACTCATCTGATGGTGACAATCGCGGCCTATGAAATCCAGTTGTCCTTTCAGTCCTTTTCAATATTCTCCAGAGCGAAGCATGACATTGTCATTACGGCGGCAGGAATAGTCGGTGGATTTCTACCCGGACATGTTTCTGCACAGCAGTCTACCACTAGTGGTTTTATTGGTACCCATTCAACCTATGCTTTCCTCTTGAAAATTGCCCGGCTGGAAAGCATGTGGTCTCTTTTACACAGAGGACCCGGACTAGCTAGGAGATTTTTTATAAATTTTGCGATATGCGATTTTACTTTAGAAAATTATACATCATATAGTACGACTAAACAGAAAAGACGGTGTATAGTAAAAGGATTGGATTTATCAAAAGTCGAAACCGAAGACAAACTTTTATGCTTGACTTTATTAAGGTGGAAACTAATTCTCCTGATGACGCTTCGATTGCAAAGCGACACGTACATCGAGTGTATTATTGATGCTACTGAATCAGTATAGTGGGTGTATGTTGTATGTTGTCTAAAGCTCGCTGTATTTCGTGTTTTTAAGTTCTAAGTTCAATCCATTTACTACGGACCGACTTTCCTGTATAGGCGAGTTACATTTTATTAAAATTGTGCTTCTATTTTCACTCACAAAATTGTAACCTTTTTAAAATAATGAATAATTTGACGTATCTGTGTTAAAATCGAATTATATTCCCATCTCAGAAAAACCTGTCAGATTACTCTAAAAATAAATATCAACTTTTTGACTCGAGTAAATTGTATTTTAGACAATCATAAAATTAACCGTGTTGGTCCGGGCTCCTTTGCAGAATAGACCATCTGCCTTTCTTGCCAGGCAGCTCGTAAAAGGCGAGCATAGGCTTGCCGTCACTAACACTGTGACCTCCTACTAAGTGGTAGAGTTTCGCAGCGACTCGCCCGGATTGGTACCACCGCCTTACCAATTCCTGTCATAATGTCATGACGTGTTCCGGTTCGGAGGGTAAGGTAGCCGGTAAACTTACTTTTGCTCGAGGCCTAACATCCTGACCTCAGGTTGGCAACGCACCATTACCATCTTTGATTTCTCTAGGTGGCGTGAATTTCTTACCATTAGGAAATCCGTCTGCTTGTTTGCCTTCCTATAACATAAAAAAAAAGTATAACCACGGGCATCTTAACATCTATTTTAATAACATAGTAATTACTGTCTTCTTAGAAGACAGTGTAACTAATACCAGAACTGCTTTTGATGTAACAACCTATGTCAAAACATAATGGACACATGTATTAATTAAACTTTCTAAATTAATACATGAAAATAATATCAAATTTCGCACGTTTCATGCCAAATTGTGAAGATGATTACGTATCTTGCTATGGTATTTATAAAATTATGATATATGTCTGTATGTTGAAGATATTCACGAAAGGTTTTAAAATAGATAACAGACATGTTTTTGACCTTATTTTTTATATCTACTAATTTTTAGCCTCAGTTTCGCCCGTAAAATAAGATGTTCCAGTCTTCTTCTAAAAAGTTTTGGATAGTCGCTTTTCGACAAAGAATCTACTTTTCTAAATAAGGCTGGTAGTTCAATTTTGCCACTCTGATAAAAACCGATTGGTTATATCATTAAATACTATTCATATTTATCGCCTCTGTGGTCTAGCTGTCCGGCGGCGGACTTGACTTCGACTGGATATGTGCCCGGTTTGCGTTAGGCTTGCCACATGTCAAATTATGGGACTTTATGTTTTGGCTAGTCGTGGATGTCCCGGTTGTGCCTCTTCCTACCTCTTTAAAGGATGTAGGCGTGAAGATACTTTTTTCTACATATAAAAAGCGCGCGTTCGTGTGCGGCGTATTACTTTACTTGTGCTAGGTACGGAAATAATTTGCATTGAAATAGCCTGGCTAAGGCATGCTCTCCAGCAAGCCTACATGTAACTCGCACTTGGGAACAATAACAGCTGTTAATTTTTAGGGAAAACTAGTGTACAAAACTTTTTGCATTGTACGTATAGAAAATTATTGTCATTGGCTTTGGCTATTTTAGCACCCAACACTAGCTGAAGACATTCAGTTCACAATGTGATAGGTGGCAAGCCTATCGTCAACCGGGCACATATACTATCCCGAGCAACATTTATTTAAATAGAAAATTGGAAAAAACAAATTTTCTTTTTGTTGCTCGACCCGGGATTCGAACCCGGGACCTCATGAAGTCAAGCCCAACACCGGACCAAGCGTGAATAATAGTAATAACAAATAATAAATATCACTGGACATGTTACACAAATTGAATTATGCTATGTGAATAGAAATTTTACATTTTGAGATTTTGCTGCAGAAGTTTTCTTCATAGATTTAAATGCATTTAAAAAACCCCAACTTCAATCCAATAATAATATTTTTCTTCACAAACAATGCAAGTGTCCATATTTTTAAGTGAATAAACACTTGAACGGTTTAACGTTTCACTTTTAATTTATTATTTTATGAATAGCCTACCGTTCGCTTATGGTAGCATCATCGGGGCTAGAACTTACCCAAGGTAGGTCTAATCTAATACTTAAAACCGGTAGGCTATTTCTAAAATAATAAATTACAAGTGAAACGTAAAACAGTACAAGTGTTTCTTCATTTAAAAATATAAATATTTGGATGTTTTACCAAACGCCGAGGATGGAAAATACCAAATATAATGCAAGAAAGCTTTTATAGTTTCCAAGTACGCGTTACTGATGGGTTTGCTAGAGAGTATGCTCCCAAGCAGAGCCATTTTCAATGCAAATTATGTAATAAAAGTTTTGTAGTGCTGTCAGAGTTTTCTGTACGCGACATTTCTGTGTTTATTTTAATCCCTTTGAAAAAAATTGAATTAATTCGCCCCAATTTGACATCACTACATAGTATAAAACAAAGTCGCTTCCTTTGTACCTATGTCCCTTTGTATGCTTAAATCTTTAAAACTACGTAACGGATTTTGATGCGGTTTTTCCAATAGATAGAGTGATTGAAGAGGAAGATTTGTTTGTATATTTCATGACCGTGGGAAGCCGGGGCGGGCCGCTAGTATACTTATAAGTCTTTATAATTTGTGCGTACTAACAAATCGGTCATGTAGAAAGTGTTCCGTGTTTTATATTTTTGTTTCATTTGAAAGCATGCATCTAAAATAAGTATGATTTGTTCATAGTAAAATCACAACCGATGTGAAATATCAAAAACTAATTTTATTTTAAAACTGTATCAAATACTACAGTACCAAATACAATTTCTTTGCCTTTTTTGTTATTTAGTTTGTTCAAAAAAAAAAATGTTGGTCGGGATTGGAAATGTGCCCGGTTGGCGATAGGCTTGCCACCTATCACATTGTGGGACTTAGTGTCTTCGGTTAGTCGTGGGTGCCTTGGTTGTACCTCTGCCTACCTCTTCGGGGATATGGGCGTGAAGATACTTTACTTTACTTTACTTTAGTTTGTTCAATTTCATGTTTTTTTCGGTGATCGGGGTAAATAAAGTTATTGTAATGGATTTAATTGGTTAATTGAATAAATAACTATTAATGAAGTTTCGGTAATACAGGATTTGGACCTCTACCTTTTTGTCTCTCCTTGACGAATGCTTGACCGTTTGAGTTATCGATGATTCAATTCCTGTGGTGAAATATCAATTGCCGTCAAAGGTAGTGACTAAGCTAGATGTGTTTGATTTTCCCTGTGTTGGCCCAGGCTCCTTTGAAAAATGGACCATCTGCCATCCTGCCAGGCAGCTCGTAAAAGGCGAGCATAGGCTTACCGTCACTAACACCGTTACTTCTGACTAGGTGGTAGAGCTTAGCAGCGATTTGCTCGGATTGGTGCAAATCTCGGTGAGTCGCTGCGAAACTCTACCACCTAGTAAACACATACATACATTTTTGCCTTCATAATGACACTGTCATGTTCCGGTTTGGAGGGTAGAGTAGCTCTACCTGCTGTCCTAGACTCAAGTGACAGTGTCAATGTCTGGTCAGGTGGATAAGATAGCCGGTAGACTTGCACAATTGGCTTTACATCCTAATCTCAGGACAGCGATGACACCTATGTCTATAGACCTTTTTTTAAATAGCGAATATGTTACTTACCTCGCGGTTAGTACAACTTCACCAGACTATGGCGTCTATAGGCCATGATTGTCTCTTCCCATCAGAAAAGAAAATACGGTAAAAAATATTTCTATACATCACTGTCCATGTTTTATGTCAAAATTTGTTTAGAATAAAGAATTAAATAATAAATAAAAATATACAATCGAATGTACATACTAATACTAATATAATAGTACTGATATAACCTTCTGTTTGGAGTCAGTTAAAAACTTATCTATAACTGATAAGCATCGGGTACGATGGGGTTGACATGTCTCTGAACAAAACCCCTTGAAAACATTAGATTAAAAAACGAATAATCATTCAAAAAGCGGTTTTTAGAGTTTTATTTCCTTTAAATAATGTTATATATAAATTCTTTTTCCTTATAAGTAAATTTCCTAACACTACCTACCTACAGTAGGAATTGTTTTAAACAAATGAAGATGTATTCTTACTGAGATAAGAACACTTTCTAAATAATTTACAAAAGATTAGATAAGCTATGTCCAGGAATTAATCAGTGGGTAGTGTTTGTGCTGCCTTCTGTCTGACATGAGATAAAGATAGACGTTATCTATAAGTTTTAGTTCTACATTTTTAATTGTATGAATAACTAAGACGTCATTTTAGTATGATTTTGAAAGGGAAGCAGATTTCCAGATGGTAGTAAATATACTTCTAGAATATGCTGGCTCCAAAAAGAAGGAACTTATGTAATTATAAATTATAAAATAAATATTTTTAGACATGTTACAGAAACTGGATCTAACCCCAAAGTGAGCAAATTGTATGCTTGTGTAATGGGTGTTAGTCAACGATTCTAATACATAGAAATACTTAAATAGTTACAAGAATAATTTTAATAAACATCCAGACCCGCAAATGCTGACATCTAAATGTTCATCACACAAGTGCCTGCCCTCGTCGAGAATTGAACCCGAGCCTCGAATGGTTGGTTGGTGTAGTTAGGCGTGTACGCTAGCCACTTGACCGATTTGTATATCTTACTAGTGCTTTACTAGATGGTAGAGTTTCGCAGCGACTCGCCCGGATTAGTACCACCGCCTTACCTATTCCTGCCGCCATAACGTCATGACGTGTTCCGGTTCGGAGGGTAAGGTAGCCGGTAAACTTACTTTTGCTCGAGGCCTAACATCCGGACCTCAGGTTGGCAACGCACCATTACCATCTTTGGTGTCTCTAGGCGGCGTGAATTTCTTACCATCAGGAAATCCGTCTGCTTGTTTGCCTTCCTAAAACATAAAAAAAGCAGGGAAGAAAAGTACACACACAGGTTTCAATGAGTGAATGGAGTGCTGGGTAACTAAAACTATTTCAAAGCGAGGTTTTGAGTAAGTTTGCTATACTTAATTTGTATTATTCTGTGCTTATTTCAACGTTAATTAATGGGAGCAAGAGTTGGATATAACAGAAAAAGTATGAAAGTACGATGATGAGGTCAAAATGAGAGCGATGCGGAAAATCTATGGTGTTACGCTCACTGACCGCATTTGTAACAGTGAGATCCGAAATCGAGAACCGAGTCCGTTGAAAGAATGACAGATAAAAGATTGAGAAAACATGTGCATGAATGTGTACCTGGGACACAGATTGAATCGATCAGGTCTTGTTCAGGTTGGTGCCAAGAGTCTCCGAAACCGGCATTTTTGTGTGAAAATGGTAATAAATGTAAAGAAAGTTAGGCAGGTCTCCAAGGATCGTGACATTCGATACTTACTCTATTCCTACCCCGTTAGAGAATAGGCTCCTCATTCTTACTTTCCTATCTTAACGGATTGATGAGTTATCAATCCGTCTTTTTGTTCAATTTTGTTTGTATTTTAAAAATATGGTGCCATTTACTCCAAAGTATGTAGGTAGGAAACTGGTGAGTGAAGGCTACTTATTTCCCCGATACCTAAACGGGGCAAGAGATCTAAATATGTAACTTTAAAAACGCAAATGTTTGTATAGCAGTAGGTACTATTTGAATTATGCGCTTCGGCTATATTTTTTAAGCTTCAGAAATCCAAATCTATTTTAAAGGTATATCTATATAGAGTTGTTATTACATAATTAATCATTTCGCTTAAATTTAGATTAGGTCAATCAATTTAAAAATAAAAGTATTAATGTAAAAAGAGTAAAAAGTGTAAAGCTGAAGCGCATAATTCAAATAGTAGTACTGTAAAAACATTTAAAGTATGGTGCATAGTCGAGGCAATTTATTATATAATTTAAATTTAAAATTCCAAGGTAAAAAAGTATATCAGACATTTTTAATAGGTCTTAAAAAAATCTGGTTGGAAATATGTCTGCTTAAGTTTACGACATAGAGTGTTAAATTTGAAAAGGCAATAAAAACTTGAAGTATTACGATTCTTTTTGTTTATGATAGTAGGTAGTGAAGACAAATGGAGGCAGGTAAAAAAATGTATGCCTTTATATCAGACACTTAAGTCTTCATTGTGCTTAAAATTTCCATATATTTACTAATATTCTTAAGTAGCTGCTCCGACAAACTTCGTTCCACCCGTTCAGTTTGTATGGGAAAAATTAAAATGTTGTTTTTCCTAGTTTTCTCGGAGTTGAACGGGATAAAATGTATCCTTTGTCCTTTTCCAAGTTCTAAGGTACCTCTCCGTCAATTTTCAGCCATATCGCTTCAGCCGTTCTTGAGTTAAAAATGGTGTAACCAAAACAATTTTTTCTTTTTTATAAATATACTAGCGACCCGCCCCGGCTTCGCACGGGTGCAATGCTGATATACTAAATACGCTACAGAAAAACTGTGAACGTTATACATAAAAACCTTCCTCATGAGTTACTCTATCTATTAAAAAAAACCGCATCAAAATCCGTTGCGTAGTTTTAAAGATTTAAGCGTTCATAGGGACATACAACATGACACATGACAGAAAAAGCGACTTTGTTTTATACTATGTAGTGATATGAAAGTATGTCAACTAGTTTCATTTTGAAGTCGTCATGGTTCAACCGCTTGTAAATAATTTTAAGACAGTAATTGATTATATCTTGGAGAACGCAGAAATCATACATACCTAATGTATGAACATATTGTGTGTATGTAAGTTATGATGTGATTACATATTTTAATATATAAACTTATACATATCTTAATATATATATAAATCTCGTGTCACAATGTTTGTCCTCAATGGACTCCTAAACCACTTAACCGATTTTAATCAAATTTACACACCGTGTGCAATTTGGTCTAACTTGAAAGATAGGATAGCTTACATCTAAATTTTTCGCGAGCGAAGCCGCGGGTAACAGCTAGTACAACTGTATAAATTTTTATTGTTGTGTTCTACAAATTTTAATGTTAGTAGCTCAAATGGTTAGAACATTCGTCGGTTTGAGACGAAAGGATACAGGTTCAAATCCTGTCTAGGGCAGTTTTTTCTTTTTTTTTCAAATTTGCAAAAATGTAACCCAAGCTTATAGCAATTGCTAAAATAAAGATACCTTGTTCTGTTCTATTACGTTGTATATATTTTTTTTAAATATTTCAATTGCTGTCTTTCCTGCTTATCTGACAGAGATTGCTTTGAGCAATAGGGCTACCAATTGTATATCATTTTTTTAATTTCTATTTTTTATTCGTATTTCACAATAAATATATATATAATCAAATAAATAAATTTATGTGCTTATACACACTCCAAAACGGATAGCCTACTTAAAACAGGTCCTAAATTCGACTGTATGTTCTGTCATATGTTTGTTTCGCGATCTCTCAGCTAACGATTTTGATAGGATTTGATATTGTGATATCGATAATCAGGTAGGTGTATTTTCATATGTTACGTCAATTTAAATTAGCTGTACTGATAAAATGGTAGGTCATATGGAAATGGTCAGTTTTGGATTAGTTTAGCAAAATAGTTAGTAGCAGTTGCATTATTTTAGTCGATTGGAATATAACGGACCCTCCCGAATTTGGTGATGTTTCGTTTGTTGTGTTTTTAACGTAATAAAACTAACAGCAGTGTTTCTTAGAAACCTTTTGAGGGTGAATGTGACCGCGGGAATGTTAGTGGACGAGAGAGCGTGGATGCTATCTTTTTGTGAAAATTACGTGTCACAAGGAGGTTAAGTTTTAGCCCTGGTGATGCTGTTATAAGTGACATTGGTAGGTCATTAATAGAATAATAAATAATAAGTGATACGTAAAGCAGTACATGCAATTAAGTATTTTTTTATTTAAAAATATGAATATTTGGAAGTTTTGCTAAGCGCCGACGATGGGAAATATCAAATACAAAAGGAGGCTAACAGCTAAATCGACACTTTTACAAAAACGTCGAATTGACACTTAGATGCACTGTCAGATAACCTAAGATTTGCAAACAGGGGGGTGATTATGTAACTCAGTTACCAACTCAAAATAAATGAGTGTGCATCAAATCGCTGTCAAATGACGTGTTTTGTATTTGCTATCTCCAGTGACCAACAGAAATACAATAGAGATAGCAAACACAAATGACGTCACTTGATGTACACTTTTACAATTTGAGTTGACAACTGAGATACATAATCACCCTCCAGGTCTAGATATAGCAACATTTTACCTCACGCGTACTGTTAACAATCCGGCATAGTAAACCAAAGAGTTAAAAGAGCACCGGTGCGTTTTGCAAGAAGATCTAGAAATATTTCACCAATCACAGAAGACGGCAATCTAAGGGGTTTCAGTGATTAACCCGAAGACCATAGTATATTTCAATTTTCCCTTCGTGGAATAGTGTTTCCTCTGCGGAATCCATTACGTTATTGTGGTGTACTATTATTCGCCGCGAACAAGTGACAGAAACGTTACATGTTCGCAACGTGTTCGCTGCGCACGCTCAACATTAATATGATAAGCACCCTCACAATCCGTCAGTATGATAAGGCCCTTATTCTATAAGTACTTATGTTATTACTCAGAATAATGACACACAATAATAAACAATAAACGTGAAACATATACTTGAGTGTAAATCAAGTTTATTGTTATTGAATCTTTATCACTTTTCGTCTAAATCCTATTATGTACTTATGTTACGGTTTTACATAAAACGGCTTAAATATTTTGAGTAAACTTCAACATAGAAATAGACCTTGGAGTAGAACGCATACTAAATTTTATGTTGATATCTCATCGTTCTTATGGAAGACCTAACTGCAATAGCTTTGAGAAAACGTAGGCAAAAGCTAAACCAATAAAACTTCAATTTGACATCCTTACTCTCCTTTTGAGTGAAAGGGTGTGGAATTGAAGAGTTCTACTATGACCCTCATAAATGTGTATCTAAATTCAACCTAGTCTTGCTGCCATAACCTCAGTGCTCGTCATTGAAGTCTTCAAGTATGGAGAACGGAGTAATCAGAAAACAAATGGCAAATCATTATCAGCATCTTTACTGTTATTTAGCTTTTAAAATTAAAATTACCATTTTATTTCACATTTCAATACTACAAAAATAGGCCAATTTCTCATTAATTTTTTACAAATGAACGAAAAAGTCACAAAATTTTTCTTTCTATGTAAAACTTACTACTTGTGTCAAAATTAATTCTTTGTATAGATGATAATAAAACACAACTTAATACTGTTATTGAGAAAGCGTATTGTAGCAATACTCATTTTTAATCAAATTCATTCTATTCAATTCAACAACGGACGAATTACGGATTCATGTCAGTGCCTGCTATTATCGTATTACGGCTTGGAGGGCAGAGTAGCCGGTGAACTTTTAAAAGAAGCTTAAGATTTTAACCTCAATTTCGCAACGCATTTTTTACATCTTTGGTGTTTATAGGCAATGTGCTTTATTATGATAAGGAAGTTTGGCGTTTTTGACTTCCTATGCTAAAACTAATTAAATAACTTTCTATAAATTTTAAAGAAAGAAAAAATTTTGCCCCAGACAGGATTTGAACGTGTAACCTTTCGTCTCAAGCCGACGAATGCTCTAA
>NJDC01003682.1:6019-31933 GCA_002245475.1 Calephelis virginiensis
CAACCTGATTACGGGATGTCAGGCTGACAACAAAAGTAAGTTTACCGGCTACCTTACCCTCTGAACCGGATCACGTAAACCGTATTGACGTTATGGCGGCAGGAATAGGTAAGGCAGTGGTACCAATCCGGACGAGCCGCTGCGAAATTCTACCTAGTAGAATATCATGGTGTTAGTGACGGTAAGCCTATGTTTGTCTTTTACGAGCTGCCTGGCAGAAAGGCAGATGGTATATTCTGCAAAGAAGCCTGGACCAACACGGGGAAAACTGTTTTCACAATCTTTGCTAAAGTTTATGATTTACTATGGGCATACTTATTGTAAACTAGCTTTCAAGGTAAAATTTTGATCATCTGTCTCGGCCCAAACGATTTTTTTATTGTTTGCAAAATATTAAAATATTTGATATATTCAGGTAGGTACTATCAAAGATTTTTTTTCAGAATCATAAAATCTTATTAAACGTCTTAAAAGGGACACGATGAATCACCTGTAGAAGAACCAATAAAAATTAAACGAAGTAAAATGCAATCACTTTTAATGTTGACTGGTTTTATAGAAATAAATATGTTATAATACAAAATGAACTAATTAGATACAAATTTCTACAACTGTTGATTTTTAGAAATTGAGCTACAATTGTATAAAAAACTTTAACACTACGCAATAAATACAATACAAGATAAAATTGTATAATGGTATCAAATGTTATAAATATGTACAAAATTAATAAATCGATCAAGAAATTATACTATATCACAGACTCTAGATAAATAAATTCTATAAAAAGCTACGAGTAAAATATATAATTGTTATTAGTAAGATTATGATATATCAATATAGATGTTAAACCATATTTTTATGTATTTGGGTCTATGTATATACCAGTATTTTTCAATTTTTAGCCTTAAATGCCTTTGCTCAAAACATATAAAGTAAATTCGATGGATATATCATTTCTAAAGATAAGATCGACCTTCATTAGGTAAGTTCGTTCGATTAATTAAGACGAAAATGCTGTTTTGGCAGTAAATGCTGTGGTTGACGAATAATTTGAAAATGAAATTAATATTATCTCAATTTCGAAAATCAATTGCAAGTTTAATTTCAAAAATTAATTTTAAGTGAAGGAAACATACTTCAAACTCAAAACAATATCAGACAAGTATAAGTTCGATAAATGAATATAATAAATATAGAACCACGTGACGAATAGACGAAATAAACATTGACCTGATGATGAAGATAATCAACGTCAACGTTTTAGTTGAGTATTAACAGAAACGGACATATTATTATCTAAATAATTACGCAGACCTGTAAAGAAACGATACTTTTAATAAATTTGATTAATTTTTATCTTTCTTGTGCTTTGTGTTATTAATAATGAGCAAGGACCATGATTTCGTTAAGAAATAAGAGATCGAAAAGCAAACAGTCAAATATCAACACGATATCATTTCGTAAAGGTCATGTTGGAGATAAAAGAAATTTTATGAAGATAACGGAAGGCACATCCAAAATAATAACGTAATATTAGTAATAAAAAATAATAAGTAAAAAACATTTATATTTTTAAATATATCAGAAACTCCAAAAACAAAGTCAAAAAACTAAAGGCTTCAACACCAAAAAATTTGAAATTAGAATAAATTGATGTAAAAAGTTTTAATTAACATGTTTTTTTAGCTTATGTAATTAATAACTTGATGTATATATTTAAAAAAAGTTGATACGTTAAATAAAAATGATGTCGGGGTCAGATTAATGATTGTTGCATATAAATTCCACTATTAAGTTAAGCTGCTTGCAATGTTCGTATTTAGGACAAATGTGATTGATTTTATAAATTGTTTTCCACTAAAACATTTCTCAACGACACAAAATCACTTAATTATAGATTAGGAATGTGAAAAGAACTTAACAATAAAATTAAAATAATATGATACAAGCGTTAAAAACATCTGAAATATCCAAGCACTTTAGATAATCAAAAGCATTTTAACGCCTTTTTCCTATATATGTCGTTAGGAAGTAAGTGTCATTTCACGTAGTACTTAAATCTAAATTGATCTTATCGCCTTCGGTCAAAATAAGTTACTAGACAGAGCACGGACTTTAACAACGTAGGTGCTGATTTGTAATAGAATGTGGGTTTTTAATCTATGCAATACATAAACAGTGAAAGTTATTTGATACAAAAAATGATAATATTATTATTACCTCGCAAACATCTACTAACTGTAAGAACGGACTAAAATACAATATTTGTCAAGTATACAGGGTTACTTTCAAAAAACCAAATTTCAATATGAGGGAGTTAAGGCTAAAATAGTAGTGCATTTTGAATATTAATTACCAAATTGTGATATTTACTTTTATGAACATTCATTTAATATAATGCGCGTCAATACTTCACTTGTGCTCACGCTACGTATCTAGTAAGTCATGACGTCACAAGCCTGCGCATGCCATTGCGGTGGGTGTTTACGTTATAATCATGCATTTTGTATTTTGAGTAGGATAAAATAATAATTTGCATTTTTTTCTAATTTTTAATACTTCGTAATTGGAAAGTGTTATCGATTTTCAAAACTCTCGAAATTTGGTTGATCCTTTTAATTTTACCCAGTATATACTTGATGCAAATTTATCTGATTGCAAATAGTTTTAGTCAAAGCAATATCACGTCAGAAACGACATAAGTATTATAGACTTTGAGAGAAACCAAAGAAAAGTAGTATTTTTTGTTTGGCAATATTATGATTGTGGAAAGTACAAGTGTTTGTAAATAAATGGTATGATTAGCTCCCTTTTACAAGTTAAAAACTCTAACTTTGTATTGAAGAGAATATTTCACTGAGTCGTTTTCTTACTTTTAAAAGCGTTTATTGAAAATGGCCACTCCAGTAACTTATTTTGATCGAATATTGTTGTTATAAAGGTATAAGATCCAAACCTAGTTTGATCTTCGCCGAGTTGATAATAGAATGAAATCTATTTTATAATAAATTTAGTATATCTGAAAATAATAATGGGTTATCTAAAAAGTTCCGGACTTATTTAAAAAAAAATTTTTTTTCTTTACGTGGTACAATATTAAGATAGTAAGAAAGAAGAAGAAAGAAACTATTCCGAATTAAAATGTAAGACGTTTTGAGTGTTTAGAAGTTGTGTTACCTGTTATTAATCTTTGTTGCAAGGTATAAACAGAAATGTCGATGGCAGTTAGATTCACGGGATGCGACAATAGAAAAAAACAATACATGCGCAGTTCTATTACAAATACGTTGATATAGCAACACTACCACACTTGCAAAAAATCTGAGTAATAAACAATTATTTATAAAAAATACTTAAAAATGTTACTAGGATTTTTTAGGCAACCCATTTTGAATTTGATTTCTAACATATTAAGTTTATTTTAAAATAAGTTCGGATATTCTACTATATATTTTACGCGTAGCTTATTAATGACCTACCTTGTTTAGAAGCTTATCTATTGGCTATCAATCTTCAACTGTTTCTGTGGTTATTGTAATTCTAAATTTAAAACTCATTTATAACTTATGGTATACGTCAGATATGCGCCGCTTTTTAATTTTACACCGTTTCATACTTTCACAAATTAATTACTGAATTATTCATGCAATGATCCCCAAAACTAATAGCTACATTAACCCCCTAATTAGAATCCTCGCATGTTACAATTTCTCCTAATTACTATACATTATGTACATTAACTAAATTTAAGTATTGCTTTGTTACGTTCTAATGATATTTTTTCACAACACGATCATACCTAACTTCTATATGAGTGTCCTGAGCAACCAGATGTACCAGAATTGTTGGTAAATACATGCATTTCTCTATATGGTGATTCTCTGTAACAAATAACATTTACATGTTTATTATAAAGGGTGGGTATTAGAAGCGCGGTTTGATAAAGGAAAATGGTGAAAAGGTGGCGTTGGAAAAAATTGGACCTTATAAAGGATGTTGTGACACTCAAAAAATTTCAACTCTTGGTATTATATTTCTTCTTTATAGGTACAGAAACAGCAAATAAAGGGCTATGAAGATTTTGGCTTACCTACTGTTCGGCAATTTGGTTTTTTTTTTCAAAATTGCGTTCACTGATAATTCTTTCAAAAATGGATAGCTAATATCAATACAAATAAAAAAAATTCTTAGAAAAAAACTCTTTAAGTGTCACATTCCGAAGATAAAAACAATTAAAGTTTTACGTTACGGTTACGACTTTACGGTGTTCAGACAGGTTTACTAAGTTACAACTTTGGGAGCTCATATCTTCGAAATGTGACATTTTACGCGTTATTGTCTCAGATTATTTTTTGTTTGTATTGATGTTAGCTATCCATTTTTGAAAGAATCATTGGTGAACGTGATTTTGAAAAAAAACAAAATGGCGGACAATAGGTAAGCCAGGCTTCATACAAAAATCTTTAAGGCTCTTTTATTTGTATTATAATAATGTACCGTAAATAAAAATGAGTTGGGAGAAATTAAAAAAAAAACATTCTTTATAACGTTCAATTTTCGCATAATTGTTTTCAAATGATGCTGCTGTTTCACCATTTTCTTTTGTCCAACCATGTACCTTTCAGCCTGTAGGTATATAGACAAGTAGGTAAGGTACAATTGGCCTAAAAACTCGACCATAATACAGCAACGTACTTAGAAAATCAATGGTTTCTATGGGCCATGGTTATCACTTACCATTAAAAGAATATGCCTGATCGCTATCTTATTAAATATAAAAAGAGGAAAAGGGAATTTATTAAAATAAGATCGATATTATAAGTACCACATTATGATTTTGCAATTATGAATATGCATCAGCTTGTAATCCATGGGACGAACGCGTTTTGGCATAAATATTTCGCGGTAGACTTAAGCGATGGAAATTCAAAGAAATGTGTTATTCCAGATCAAAACATTTCAAGTTTGCCATATTTTAATCGAATATCTCCAGTCGTTTGAGCTTCAATAAGCAGGAAACAAAAATCCTGCTAATTATAAACATTTTCATCATTATATATTAAAGATAACATTTGATCAACTGTCTCTATATCAAGAATTCCTTATTAATTAAAAAAAAACATTATAATAAAACGACAAATCGCTTCGAAAGCATCTGGTATCTTGGCGATTAGGAGATTAGGTATTAAATTGCACTGATACTTTTTCAACTACCTAAATCAGGAAGCATGTGTGTCTATAAATCTATAAACGTATAAATCATGCTGAAGCGACCTCCGATTCAACTTTTTTGTTTAAATTTCTCCTTCGACCTGAACCAAAATTAGTTTTAATCAAATTTCGTAATATACTATAATTAGGACTTACAAGAGAGGAAATTTTTACCCTTACATCTCAAAAGTTTCTAGTTAAACATGAAAAGTATTTTTAAAAAAAGACAGGTTGCACTCCGGAAGTGCTGGCAGAAGTGAAAATTTGAATATTGACGTTGTGCATTTTTGATATTTTGTAATGGTTAGGGGATAATTTTGCACGAATTGCTTTAATTATCAGCACGAAAGTACTATCATTTATGCACAAATATTATTTTCATATCAATAGCCTGAGTTTGGCTTGACAAAAACTCTCTAAAGTAAGACCACGTGACGGCTAGGAGCGTCGTCATATTATATGTACATCGAAAATTGCTCGTCTACACATAAAGTATATTTTCACGATGGAACAAATAGAGCATTATCTGTTGATATTATACGTATCTGCTATATGTGAGAATGTGCTGGTAGATATGTTGCGGCGTGTTATAGATTGCGCATCCTATACTCTTCGGAAATATCTAAGCAATACAAAAACAGCAATGAATCTACGTTTTATTTTAGATCTCGCGCCGTCTTATTCGCGCATGCGCCCTGCGCCGTCTTACGATCTGACGATCTGACGCGAGTTTAAAAGTTTTTACCCATTTCAAAAAAAGTGCGCAACGCCGCTTAAGAAGTTTTCACTTTAAAAATACTGTTAGTATACGATTACCTTTCATACGGCGGAGGCGGAAGAATATCACACAGATTCATTCTACAATTTTGCTCACTTCGCCGTCCTTGTCTGGAATGTTTTGAATCTTGGGTCATTTGTCTAAAACTATTCTCTCTATCCAACCATTGCCATTGTGGATAATCATAGTCTACATCTGCAATAGCAGCCCATTCTCTACCAGCGTCATGGTGACTAGAAGACCTCGACTGGATAGTTTTACATGATGGACATTCGTCCAATGACATATGTTGCGCTTCTTCTTCATCTCCACATTTCGTCATATCACTATAGTCTTTTGTCAATGTTGAACTGCTACTACGACAGCAGGTAGAACATTCTTCATTGGAATATTGGTTGCTTTCTGCAAATGATCTGACCATGCTATTGTCATAAGATTCTGGACTTGCTGCACATTTTATACACGAGTCTTCAGCATCTGTTTGATCCTAGGGAAAATTTCATCTTATATTGTCTATAAACTTATTAAACAAAGTTTTTAAACATATGTTCTCGTTTCATTTGGTAGAAAATGATGTAGCCAACAAACTTTGAAGCACACAACGAAACATTAATATTTAAGTTCAGCACTGAGATATTATGTGGCTGATGCTCTATGGACATATCTGAATAAGATAGTAGGGTGCTCTGCAGTAGGTCGTCCGTATTCAATAATCGCCTTACTATTTCCTGCCATAAGAATCAGTAGCTCTTACTTACCATGTTTTAAAAGATCCTCACCATAAGATAGTGACACCCCAATGACACCTATGGAGTCTGCAGTCAGTTGTCTTTTGCCACAAAACAAGCCATCTGCGTGATCGTTATCTTACACCATAAAAAATCGGATACGGAAGAGTTTCAAGCCTTCATTAGTATGAAAATTTGCAATATATTCTAAGAAATATCGCCTCTGTGGTCTAGCGGTCCGGTGTTAGATTTGGCTTCATTAGGTCTCTGGTTCGATGCCCGGGTCCATCAACAAATTTCACGTTTTCTAATAAAAATAACGTTGCTCGGGATCGGATGTGTGCCCGGTTGGCGATAGACTTGCCACCTATCACATTGTTTAACTTAATGTTTTCGGTTAGTCATGTGTATACCCTGGTTGTGCCTCTGCCTAATTCTTCAGGGTTAGTTATGGGCGTGTATATAACCAAAACAAACAGAACAATATTCCCAATTTCACGGTTCTAAAGCTTTAAAGTGCATAAATAATAATTTTCATCCTCTTTAACTTCATAGTAAGTAAATAACTATCTTCAAGCGCATATCTTCGAACACCCACGACTAGCCGAAGACACTAAGCCCCACAATGTGATAGATGGTAAGCCTATCGCCAACCGGGCACATATCCAATCCTGAGCAATATTTATTTTAATTAGAAAATTGGAATAACCACGTTTTCTTTTTGTTGCCCGACCCGGGTATCGAACCCGCGATCTTACGAAGTCAAGTCCAACACCTGGACCGCTAGATAGCGGTGACTTCAACTGCATAACTTGCCATTGTCTTGTTCCAATTCGAAAGGTAGCATCAGATTTCATTACAATTATAGCTGTTTCAACTACACGTACTTTCACCATTAAGAAAACTGTTTGCTTATTTGCCACAGCTATATAAAACAACAGAATAAAAAATATCACAGCAATGGTGTGAAAAGTCTCCGAAACCGGCGTATTTATATGAAAAAAGTAATTAATGTTAAGAAAGAAAACAGTTTTGTCAGGATCGTGAGGTTTGGCACTTGAGACTCTCTGCCTAACCTGTTAGGGACTTGGCGTAAAGATATGTATGTGTATCACAACACTATTACGTAAATGTTAATGAGTATCTAACCTGGTAATTCAACTCTGTATAAATAGCACTTGATGCATAAGGTTCCGGTGGTATTCTATTGTCTACTTGAGACAATACATTAACTGTAGTAGTGTGCTGTGGTAGACTATATTCAGCTTCCATAGCCATGGTACCTATAGTGTGACCACCTGTAAATAGTCTTGATCATTTCGTTTCTTTAAATCGACTTCCAACCTTCCACTTCTAATAAATAAAGATCTTTCACTAAATAAATTTAAAAAGTATGTACACTTGTATGATATCAAATTGAAAATTGCGGCCGCGTTCCGATCCGATGGTAGATTTATTATTATATAGACCTGTCACAAGTGCCTCTTTAGGTTTATGTGAAATAAAATAAAGATAACTTATTATTATTTTAAAAAAAATATAAATTTTATTACTATACTATTGCTAAACATAGAAAAGAGAGTTTGGGATTAAGTGCTCCTCATATGAATCTTATATAAATAAATGTACTAGCTGTCCCGACAAACTTCGTTCTATCGGTTCAGTTTGTATGGCAAAAAATTAAATGTTCTTACTGGTTTTCTCTTAGTTTTTCCCCTTTTGTTATCTTTTAAACCTTCTCTAAATTTTAACAAATAATTCAAAACCAAAATCAACCAAATTGGTTCAGACGTTCTCGAGTTTTAGCGAGACTAACGAACTTTTAATTTTTATATATATAAACTAGCTGTCCCGGCGAACTTCGTACCACCCGTTTGTATGGGAAAAATTAAAATATTTTCTTTCTTAGTTTCCTTGCAATTTTTGTCTTTAGTTATCTTTTAAACCTTCCCTGGACTTAAACAAATAATTTAAAACCAAAATTAGCTGAATCGGTTCGGCCGTTCTCGAGTTTTAGCGAGACTAATGAACAGCAATTGATTTTTGTATATATAAATTAGCGGCCCACCCCGGCTTCGGACGGTTATGAAATATACATAAAAGCCTTCCTCTTCAATCACTTTATCTATTAAAAAACCCGCATCAAAATCCGTCGCGTAGTTTTAAAGATTTAAGCATACAAAGGGACATAGGGACTGAGGAAGCGATGTTTAGGTACGTTAGCGCGCGACGTAGTGATTATTACTATTCGTAATCAAGGATGATGAATGGGAAGCCATGCAAATCTAGTAGGGTACTTGGCTTGAAGATACGTGTATATTAATTAATTAATAATAATTAATATCCCTGGACAAGTTACACAAATTGAATCTAATTCCAAAGTAATCAAATTATATGCTTGTGTTATGGGTGTTAGTCAACGATACTTATATATACATAGAAATACTTAAATAGATACCAGAATAAATTTAATAAACACCCAGACCCGGAAACGCAGACATCTAAATGTTCATCACACAAATGTCTGCCCCCGTCGGGAATCGAACTCGAGCCTCACGGTTGGTCGGTTTAGTTAGGCGTGTACGCTAGCCATTAGACTAACGAGGCTACTACTACTTTATTTGTATACTATATATTAAATAAGAAAAATACAGGCCCGCTGGGCCTTTTCTGTGTGATCTGTGTGAAATAAACGATTTTCTATCGTAATGTTTCTATGTGGTTTTCTTTTTAATAGATAACCTATTATAGTGATACTTCCTGGTTAGACGCATGCATAAAGATCCAAATCCAGTTAATTCATAAGCAAAAAAGCAAAAGCAAAGGTAAGTTGGTATAGTCTTTATCAGAGTGTAATAAAGACTATCATACCAGGTTGAACCTTGGAGTACGTTAGTCTATGTTTGTTTATAATACGGTTTGAGTATTTACTTGTTAATTCATACCTAACATTAATTATATTTATTACATTTAAATAAATGAAAAGAACGAATAGCACATAAAATACAAAACATTTTGCACTTACTGTGTAATAAACTTTGATGACAATTTAAAATTTCTATTCGTGGTTCATTTGACCCTTCATACAAAGGCCTTTCTCTCAGCCACACTGCTTCTTTTCCCAACAAACACTGTGTGTTAGTATTAGCTACTGTTGTACCTATAAAAAATATTTTTACAATATTTTTTTTAATATATTTTTTTACGATGTTGGAAGGCAAACAAGCAGACGGATTTCCTGATGGTAAGAAATTATCGTCGCCTAGAGAACATAGGTGGTAATGGTGCGTTGTCAACCTGAAGCCTGAAAGTTAGGCCTCGAGCAAAAACAAGCTTACCGGCTACCTTACCCTCTGAACCGGAGCACGTCAATGGCAAGCACTGACGTTATAGCCGCAGGGTTAGATAAGGCAGTGGTACCAATCCGGGCGAGTTGCTGCAAAACTCTACCACCTAGTAGGGTGTCACGGTGTTAGTGACGTTAAGCCTACGCTCGCCTTTTGCGAACTAGTACCTGGCCGAAAGGCAGATGGTCTATTCTTCAAGGGAGCCCGGACCAACTCGATTAAAAAATATAAATGAAACTAAAAAAACAAGTACAGTCTGAAATAAAATAGGTACCTGCCGTCTTAGTACAAAAAAAATAGCACTCATTAAACACATGTTTTACTAAACATTGTCTAAATTGGATTCTCATTGATAATATGTTGCTACGTCACCCACGTGTTGCATGTTGTTATCGGATGTCAATAATACAGTTGTTATAGTGTTTAGTTAAACACGCGTCTAATTTTTTGTGATAAAGTGGCTAAGCTTTTAAGGTGAAAAATGTGTACCTTGAAAAAATGATTTTAAATTAAGCATTAATTAGCATTCTTTATACCTCAAAAAAAAGTTTCTCACCAATAAGAAGATTGTATTATTTAAAGTCAAACTTAATTTAAAATATATATCATGTCAAAAGTGAAATCTATTAATTTAAAGAAAAAGCAAAGTTTTTATATATTTTAAAAAAGATATAATAATAAATATATGGTTATAATAAAAATAGTTAGTTATATATCTAAGTGTGTTTACGAAATTGTGAAAAGAGGTGAAAAATGTGTACCTTGAAAAAATGTTTTTAAATTAAGCATTAATTAGCATTCTTTATACCTCAAAAAAAAAGTTTCTCACCAATAGGAATCTAGATTGTATTATTTAAAGTCAAACTTAATTTATAATATATATCATGTCAAAAATGAAATCTATTAATTTAAAGAAAAAGCAAAGTTTTTATATATTTTAATAAAATTATATATCTAAGTGTGTTTACGGAATTGTGAAAAGTGAACATTTTATGAAAAGTGAGTGAAGCAGTAAAATATTGTTCGTATATATTCAGTCGTCTTATCTGACTGTACCTTTAAAGTACTGAGAAAAATAGTAAAGCGTCTCTTACCTGCGGAACTATGACCCTTTCTTTGCTTTGACTGCCGACGCCGTAAATAAACAAAGATGGCCGCTCCGACCACAACTATTGCTAATAAAGTTAAACAGAGAACCAGGAGCCACGTTTCTTGGAACATCGATAGTATTGCTTTATTCCTCGTAGGTTCCGTTCTAAAACAATGTAGTTAACTGTTAAAGAAGAACTTGTCGAAATCCAAAGTTAAATTTCTTAGGCGCCTTGTCAAATTTAAATATAGTCAGTCATCATACATCATTATTTTAGCACTTGCCCTGTGCTTGGGATAGATTTCTATAAATTTTTAAAGAAAGAAAAAATTTCACCCCAGACAGGATTTGAACCTGTAACCTTTCGTTTCAAGCCGACGAATGCTCTAACCAAGCAAAGGGCAAGTGCTAAAATAAAAATACGTTGCGAGAAACGAAAGGCCATTCTAAAATGTGAATTTCATCTGTAATGATGAACTCATTTGGTGGGTACTCAGAATTGTGTGTCTATAGGACATAACTACCCGCGTTAACGGGTTAGAAAGGAATTAAAAATTTCGCCACGGGACTTGAATCCTCAGTAGCTAAATTGGTTAGAGCATTCATCGGCTTGAGACGAAAGGTTACAGGTTCAAATCCTGTCTGGGGCGAAATTTTTTCTTTCTTTAAAAATTTATAGAAACAAGAAATTATTCAATTTCAATTCAAGAATTAATAATTATTATAAAACATAAGTTTAAATTTCTGCATGCTACACATTCTAGACAACTTCGTTCCAATAACAATCATATTCTTCAAGTATCTTTGTGTAGCACTGATTTCCTTTCAAAATCGTTTTCTTCTCAAGCTGTACGACTGTGGAATGTACTCCCAAATGAAATTAAAAACAGTTCATACAAACGTCCCTTAAACGTCACCTTTCTGCGAAAAACGTAAGAAAATTGGTTTCCTGACGTACACATTAATGTGAAGATTTGGAAAACGTTTTCTTGTCTATATTGTTATAGACAAGAAAACGTTTTCCAAATCTTGTAAAGTTGTAAAGTATGAAAGTTAGTAAATTTATTTCTTAACCGACACACCGGTGTGACAGGGCAGTGTGAAGGTAGGTCGGGCGCCGTAAAATATACATCAAGTAGCTGTCAAATGTTTTGTATTTTCCATCTCCATTGTATTTCTGGTGGTAACAGGATATAACAAATGAAACAATTTATTCACAACACTTGTACTTTCCACAATGTATTTTGAAGTTATACTTCTTTTGGCGCGTTAGGAAAAAATGATGAGGGTAAATTTTTACGATGCGCGCGCAACACCGTCACGAAAAACCGACATGATGAAGTTAGCTATGAATTTAGCTATAGATAACATTTTAGTTTTTAAAAAGATTTTTATCTTATTACGCCGAAGAAGTATAACTTCTAACGCGTGTACATAAGTACACACACACTTTTTTTTTATAGTTTAGCCAACCGTTTTCGCTATTCAAGCATCATCAGGGCTATACGCTATATATAGGCCTGATGATGCTTGTGTAGCGAAACCGGTTGGCTAAACTATAAAAAAAATACATTGTGGAAAGTACAAGTGTTGTGAATAAATTGTTTCAAGAATGGAATGCCACTAAGCACTGACGATAAGAAGTATAGAGATAAGAAATATGAAACACATCATTTGACAGCTATTTGATGTACACTTTACCCAATGATCACATTGACCTCTAAGTATATTCCTATTTCTATGAGTGGTCATCACTAAAAGATACAGAATCAGTACCCTGGTGTCAATTTTGACTCTCTAATGTACAGGTCTCTCTTTCATTTTGACTTTGTGAATTGACGTCACAGGAAAGTGTGTAAGAAGAAGAAAAGAAGAAGAAAAAATATTTATTTGCGGAATATGAGTGTTACAAAGATGTTACAAAATTATTTAAGCCTTCTTACATATTCTACCAACTTGTGGTGTGCAAATCTATTAATATCTTATACTTAGGTACCCACTATTCTGACAATATAGAAAGTCTTTTGTCTCTTTCTATTACTTTGGTTAAAAGAAGATGGCGATGACTAAAAAATTAAGTGAATGCGCAACAAAAATACGATCAGTATCATGTTTATAGTAGGGAAGCTCGAGATGTTAAACGTGCAGTCACCCCAGCGTCATGGAAAGTTATTGAACTTTCTTGATTAGGTGATGGAAAATAAAAAAAAAACGTTATGTTGAGACTATAGAAGCTGAAAGAACAATTACGGTCACTTGGCTGTAGGCGAGGTCATTAGATATAAATAGTCTACATGCTTAATGTGTCTCTGAATGTGATGATGAAATATATTAATCATATTACCATAACGACGAATTAATGTAGACGACTTGTTTTTTGAAAGTTTGGAAAACAACAATCCTACGTTAAATTATCGGATAATTTAAACATGCACATGTTGGAATCCAATAAAATAATAATAAGAATTCAATCTGATATATTCAATGTATGTTTATTTTCAAGCTAAAAATTAGATATACTATTCTATTCGTGCGTTATAGAGATTTTATAGAAAGTTTAAGTGGTTAACGTTAATAACTATCTAAACGTATAAACTATATAAACGTATCTATTATATTATTTTAGTGTAACGCATCTGAGTTACTGCGAAAATCTCTACTTAGTCTCCCCTACCATTAGAATATTAAAGGTAAAAATATGAAAGTCGTTAGTGTTCTGAAGTATTAAAACTTTCATTTATTCAACCGGTGTATAAAAGTTGTGATATAAATTCTACCACCAGAAAACGGTCTTCGTGATAACCCTTCAATTCGAATATCTACACAGTTTGGCGCAACTTTCATTTACAAAAATAAGTTTGCTATGTTTTTTATTCACCTAAATCATATGACACTAGTCGCCTGAAATCTGAATGTTTTTAGACTTAAATTCAAATTATACGGGTTATACCTTTTCACCATGTTATGTCAAGTGATATGTGCCACTTTAAGAAAACTTCATACAAAATAAATTCATACTTCATACAACGGGTTTGCAATGTATCTATGGAAAGCCCGCCTCTTATTACGTAGTATTTATATACTCTTTGTATCTACATTTCAGAACATCTATATCAGAGCCAGGCGAATATTTCGGATTAAGATAATTTTATCTAAAAGCAGATGTTAGTCCCACTTACCGAACATAATGTCTCTGTGAAGCAGTGGGTAGAACGAGGATACTGGCTGGAGCGCTGAAGGGTCCGTGCCCCCGACGGGTGACAGCAGCGGCCCGCGCGCTGTACCGTCCGCCCGCCCGCAGCGAGCTGGCGGCCGCCGCTCGCGTCCGCGCCCCCAGGGACATCTGCCCCACCACACGACCGCTGATGCCACCCCCTACTCGTACTTCTATCTACATACCAGAAGATAACGTTGATGCTAATAAATTCATTTCATTTCATTTCGTTTCATTTCATCAATGCTTTGGTGAGATAATTGTAGAAAGGAATTACTATCATGTTAAAATGTATTTTGTATACTAACTGTACACGCGAATTCGTTTACGACTGTCCGCAGTAAACGCTAGCTCAATTTTAATTTGTAAATCGACCTAAATCGTAGTAGACGGACAAACATTCATATTACGTATGTTTTATTGTATAGTATGATTAAAGTTTATTACAAAATCCAAAACAACAACATACATTATCTGGACATACATTGTTTACGGATATTCCGGATTTTTTATGCTTAGAATTGCTAAGCTCTAAACTTATGAATTGGAAAAAAAACTTCGTAGCAATCCGACACATACATTTTTCAAAAGAAAAAAGAACAATCAATACAACAAAATGATAAATTACAGCCCTATTTCCATTTTGACTTTTACCCCTCTCCCGCAACTGTTTGAGGAACGGGATAAACAGCAACCTATAACCTTCTTCGAAACATAGAGTAGCTACCTTCTAAATTTCATTAAAATTAGTTCAGTGAATTAAACGAGAATTACGGAATACCGACAGACAGACAAAAATGTATTCTGCAGTCTATTTTAATCACCTGTACCTACTACTCGAGTGGTTTGCGAAAGAAAACTATAAGAAATGCATAACTATGAGCATTGCTACATTTTTTTTATACAAGAGGAGGTAAACGAGCAAATGGGTCACCTGATAGAAACTGATCACCGCCGCCTACGGACATCCGCAACACCAGGAGTATCACAAATGCGTTGCCGACCTTTAAGGAATGATTGCCCTCTTTTCTTGAAGTTTCCTACGTCATAATTATTTGGGAATACCGTCCTCGGTAACTGATTCCACAAAGGTGTCGTGCGAGGTAAGAAATGTCTTCAGAATCGTTGTAGATCGCCACGGATCAAGATGATGGGCATGATACTTTAAACTCTGTCACGATGTCCGAAGGTGAAAATCAGTAGATAACAAAAAATTATCTCACCAAGTATCCGGAAAGTTCACCATTCCATGTGTGAACTGGAGGGGGATCCCAACGAATCCAAGCTGACGTCGCGTTTATAACTCCTGCGGAAACATTCTGGGGCGGTGCTGAAGGGACTGGTAGGGAATTGAAAACATCAATGTTAGGGTAGTTATACTTTTTCTTATTATTAATACTAGAGGTCGCCCATTGATCGAAATTCGACCATAATAAATTTTAAGATCTTATTGATAAGAACGCCATCTTCTTGTCTCAAGACCAACTACTTATTTCCAAACTTTTTAGTGCGCCATCTGTGATCTTTTATCATTATCTTCAATGTATTTGTTTGTGTATGTCAAATGCGTGGTAGTGCAAATGCTGCATTGTTTTAATGTACTTTACAAGCATTATTATTGAAAAATATTAGCGTTCTGTACTTCTCCTACACATAAACTATAAGTGTGCCAAATTCTATGCAATTTTTGTTAAAAGAGGTCCAAAGTTTTGACATTTACAATTAATATATAGATATTTATTTCTGTAACTGTGCTAGTCATTCTCATGCAGAGAGCAACCAATATTACTACTCAGATCCTTTACCATGAGTTGGTATTAATTACGTTTGGTAAGTTATGTGTCGAAATATACGACACTTTTGGTCTAAAATTGTGTTTCTTTTAGCTGCAAACAGAGACACTGCTCAAAGTTTTCATACAAATAATTTACAGAGATGGTAGCGAGTATAGTAAACTTGACAAGCCGTAAACTCGTGGTAAGGGCTCAGTAAATAGCGTAGCTCAAGTGACGTTTAGTGTTTCTGATTGAGAATTTACCTTTGAAATACCGACAGTTATAACAAAAAAAATTTCGTGAAAATTTCATTTTCTGTCCTCACACTTGTGAAGACGGTGAAGTGAAGATTCTCTACAACTTATCGGTTCCGATTTCGAAAACCGAACAGCAGGATTACTCTCGAATCTCGATTTCCCGCAAATTGGAATTGGAATCGGATATATCAATTTAGATAATCTTGAAAACAATTAACAAGAGAACTGTTAACATTTAGTTAATCATAAACAATATTTTTTTATCGGATGCGTTGATTTTTTGGAAACTGAATATTAATAATCCGCTAGTCCTGTGTTAAAAAAGCACATGAAATGACATAATGACCAATTTCCAATTTGAATGAAATCAAGATTCAGGAGTAACACAATAATAATAATAATAAGTAACACAAATAAATTGATAGATCTGTAACTGTACTAGAGATGAATGAAACGTGGGCTGTACATCATTCAATATTATGTACCCATCCACATTTTTCCGCACATGATAAAACCAATATTTCATTTGATGTGAAAACGAAGGACAAAAAAAAATTTTGCTACAGTGTTTGCAAAAAACCTGAAAAAATATAAAATAAAATGATATACTGTTATCGATTCTGACAGCGTCAATCAGGCCTTACATATGACATAGGCTCAATGGAGCTTGCAATTCATTTTCCCTATCACTCATATTTTGACAATGCTGCATAGAAAATACCCGGATATATGTGCTTACTTTCGTTATTCCACTTTTTGACAAGTTTAATACTAGGCTTTCTTCATATTGTTCAGCCTATTTAGCATGTCTACTGGCTACCTTACCCTCTAGACCGAAATGTGACAGTATGAATATGGCGACAGGAAAAAGTAAGGAGGCAGATCATTTTCCTATAAATAACGTAGCTTATGTTCATCAGGGATAATATAGGCTTTTAATAGAAAAAAATCAAATCTGCCTATACATTACAAACAATCAAATCTTTCCTTTTTATATTACTAGCTGTTTGCCCGCGAGTTCGTCGACGTAGTCTGCTTATGATTGTCATACAAACTTTCATTGCCTATTATAGTATTTTGGAGGTTTGCTTTCACTCTAATAATATATGTGTTGATGAATATAGTGTAGATGATGCATTCCACCTATACTCACCTCTTAGCTACCAGGTAGAAAATAAGATGGTTCATTCAACTGAAGGGACCTGGACCTATCGCTGTAGCATTTAAGTAAGGCGTTGGTACAACTTGGTAAGGTGCTCTGTTGCATCTCTACCACTAGGTGGTACCTTTCCAATATCTTTTAATTAGGGGAAAAGAGTTTTATAGACTCTGCAAGGTTAATCACCTCATGCTATACCTAATTTTTTTTAACAAACGATTACCAAAAAATGTATTGCATTGCTATTGGTCCACGTAAATAACATAAAGTTCAGTTCAATCAATCAGAACGCGCCTTTACAATTTGACAATGAGAACAAAAACGTAGTGCCCCTCATAACGCTACATCTCACTCTGTCAGTATCAGAAATATGCAGGGACATATTTAATACTCGTTTGTTAAAATAAATAAACTATAGTCCAAGTCAAACTACATCTAGAATATCACTAATGTATATTTAATAACTATAAAACATACTTACTGTCGTCTTCCGTGTAACCACTTTTCAAATTGGACGGTTTTCCAAGAAGTAGTTTGTAAAATGGCATTAAAAAAATATTATACCGCCCGAAAGGCATTAACCCAGTTAGGACATGACTAGACGAACCACTATTATGAACTGTGGTCATGCTGAAATTATCATATTTCGCTAATTCTACTAAGCTCTCTAGTGTTGTATTGGCTTGCGTGGTAAGTAATTCCACGATGTATTGTCGATTTAGGGACGTTCCGTTGAACCATATTTTCACACCTTCCAAATATTCGTTGTAATCAGTCAACACCTACAAAATAACACAATATCTATTTTTGTTTAATTTTACTTCACTTCATTGGATAAGAAGCATCACACTTTGCCCTATTGTCTAGGACTAGATTTACATATCCTACCATTTTTTTCTATTTTATTTTTGTTGGACCGTAATACAAGCTTGTATCTCCAGACTAAAGCTGCTTTTTGTTACTAAAATGATTTTCATAATCGGATCAATATTTCTAACTACCTCTTTACAATAGTATTATAATAATTCTATACAAAATAATTCTACAAACAATACCAAAACAAAAAGTCTATCTTTTTGCCTCTTAAGTATATTTTATGAAATAGCTAAAAATATAAAACGCCAAAATATACTGATTTTTTTTGTGATAATGTAAGGCAAACAAGCAAACGGATTTCCTAATGGTAAAAAATTCACGCCGCCTAGAGACACCAAAGGTGGTAATAGTGCGTTGCCAACCTGTTAGGCCTCGAGCAAAAGTAAGTTGGTAAACTTACTTTTGCTCGAGGCTACATTACTCTCCGAACCGGAACACGTCAACGGCAAGCATTGAAACGGCGGCAGGAATAGATAGATAAGGCGGTGGTACCAATCCGGACTATCCGATATTAGGCCTATTTATATCGGCTATTCTCCGTGTGGGAACATTGCATTGTCTTTATGAATGCAGGAATAGGTATGGCTGTGCTCTACCAGGGCAAGTTGCTACACAGTACTCTACCAGCAGTGTTCTTCTTGGTAATGACCTATTCAACCTATGCTTGCCACTTACAAGCTCTTACAGGCAGGGAGGCAGGCGGCTCTACACAATGGGCCCGAACCAAAGTGGGGCCAATGGAGATATATCTCAATATGTACAACAGATCCAAATCACAATGTAAATCTGTCTTCCTACTTTTCAAATATTTCTTGCGGAAAAGATAAAATTATCAAACGCGAAATATAGCTGTAGGTACTAGCTGTTATTTAATGTTTATCAAATTTTCTGTAAAGAGAAAAGTCATGGCTAGAACATATTTTTTTATTTTAGCACTTGCCCTGTGTTTTGGGATAAATTTCTGTAAATTTTCAAAGGAAGAAACAATCCTCAGCAGCTTAATTGGTTAGAGCATTCGTCGGCTTGAGACGAAAGGTTACAGGTTCAAATCCTGTCTGGGGCGAAATTATTTCTTCCTTTAAAAATTCATGGCTAGAAGTTTACTATATACAATTATTACTATATATAATGTTGTGTCCTTACTCCTAATTGCTGAAGAGTTGATAGTAAAAATTCAATAAACGTTTTTCCTAAAATGATCTGCTAGTCACACAACATTTTTGTAATGATCGGTTCAATAGAATAGCAATGATATAATAGAACTTATTTTATTACGGTTTTATTGTGGTAAAGACACCTAGGGCTGGATTAAGAGGTCTAGAGGCTTCGGGGTAACAAAGGAGTGGAGCCAATTTTTCTGCAAATAAAATTAACAATTTTTTGTCGAGCTTTCTAACAATTTTCACAAACAACATAATCATGTATGTACAAGTTACTGTACATGAATGTGTAACAGTGAATAATCAAAGGAAAAGATGTTTACTAGTGTTTTCTAACCGGAATTTGAAAGATTTTTTACGAAGTCTGTAGTTTGAAGATTTTCGCCCCGGTTGCCTAGCGAATCCGGCCCTGCTATGTCCACTTAAAAAATAAATGATCCATAACCAAATAATGTTTGGAATAAATAACTGCGTTAAAATACGCTTTGTATTTTTGAACAGGTTTAATTGATTCAGCTTGTATCATTTAAAATGACTGACAGAAACAAACATAAGCATTTCAGGGCAATGCGGTTTGCTGTTGGCGTTCAGCCCAGACGATAGAACGTAGTGGATTACAAATATTTTGTTGCAGTTTTATCAATTCCAGATTCCTGATATTTTTTTTAAATGAGGAACTCTTATAGTTTTCCAGTTTCCTATAAAAGAGTTTAAACTACTACCTACGAAACCTGATAGTAATTTAAACTCTTTCAAACTTTAAAATACAAAATATTGAAAATGGACCACCTTAAGAACTGGGCCATCTTATGCGCTACATTATTCAAATATTTACATAGCAATAAGTTGCTAAAACGAATGTAGGATTCTAAAGATTGATAAACTATTTTTAAAGAGTAATTTAAATGTTTTTCAATGTGTGTTGAATTAGGTCAAAACATCAACTTATTTTTGAAACACTTTTATATGTTTCAACAATAGAATAAAATTACAATTTGAATTATGTTGTAAGAGAGGAATTTAAACATTACTGAATACATTTTATGTTTCCTTTCCTTTTGACGAAGCTTATAATAGGAATACTCTTCCTCCTTTTGTTCAGGATGTCTATGTACTATAACAATAACCCAGGTGGCCCGTAGGCTCGTTTTGCATTTTATTAAATAAAAATATGTTATTTTCTTTTCTTTTCTTGTTAAACATTTCAGTTTTAACTAGGAAAAAACACTACATCAATGTATATAGGTTACCTTTAGAAAGTTTAAATATCAATTAAGAAAAAACACTACACACAATACTATGATAAATAACACTAAATTACCGGCATAACAAAAAAAAATAAAATCGGTTATTTCGTAAAATATTTTTTTAGTAACCTATGAACTTAATAAACCATATAACTTAACTAAAACTGTAAAAAACTGACGTCGATTTCAATAAATAAATCATCTACGCAGATACCCCAAAATTAAGTGTTTTCTTCGATTTCACTGGGCTCCCATCATCAGATCCAGACTAGATGGCAAAAGAACCTCAGAAGTACTCTCTTTCAAAATAAATCTCATCGATTAATAAACATAAAAAAATATAATAGTCTCCGAAACCAGCGAGTTTGTATAAAGGGTAATGAACGTAAAAGAAGCTAGACAGGTTTGTTAGCATCGTGAGGTCTGGCACCACTCTGTGCCTACCGCGTAAGGGACTTGGCGTGAAGATTTTTATGTATGTAAAAATCGAACATTTAAAGTCATTCTTTTTTCGAGTCGGTCAATACAAACAAACATTCTCCAGTTTTAAAGGTATTATAGAAACTAGATATTTATTAAATAACAATTCAAATATTATTAGTAACTTTAACTATTTACTCACGTCCCAAACAATTTTTAATGTGGTTGACGAAATCCCTTCAACCCTTCTCAAAGCCAAGACATCTTGTTGTAGATACCGACGAGCTTGTACCAGCTCATACTGAGTCATAGGTGAATGGTTTTGGGGTTTATTAATCTCTGGTTGTGGTGAAGATGCTTCAGAATTCCCATTAAAAGAATTAGCTTCTCTTCGTAGTACCTATTTGATTGGAGAAAATAAAATATTCTTATACAAATCCAAATTAAGAACATTATTCTTCAGTCCCTTTCTTTCTTATGTGTTCACTTTTTTAATATCTTAAGACCTCTTTTTAATTTAACAATTTTATAGAAGCATATCTTAACAACGTAAACAATAACACAAAGTTTCAAATGAAATTAATTGTTGAGTTCCACCCAGTGCTGACGTGAATAGTACTTTTTTATGATATCGGAAGGCAAAGAAGCAGACGGACTTCCTGATGATAAGAAATCCGCGCCGCCTAGAGACACCAAAGGTGGTAATGGCACGTTGCTAACCTTAGGCCGACCTTAACCGTAGATGTTAGGACTCGAGCAAAAGTTTACCGGCTACCTTATCCTACGAATCGGAACACGTCAACGGCAAGCACTCACGTTATAGACTATTTTAATTATATTTAAAAAAAAACATTCAAATAAAGATTTTATTTGGTAAATGTGACAAAACTTACTTGTAAAGTAGCAGTGTGCAGAGTACTTCCAGCTGCACTCACAGCCACACAGGTCATCCTTCCAGCATTTTGGGCTTGTACTCTATCTATATATAAGGTACCTGATCCATGTATCGACTTTGGGAATATCAGTTCCTAAAATAAAATGTTCGAAGTAGAACAATGGTGGTAATTCTGTTGAACACCAACTAAACTTATTCCAAGTGTATGCTATCTTTTTTCAATCAAACAAAAAGAAAAGAGAGAACATTTAGACATATCAGATTAGTCTGGACATGTTAATTCGTGACACTTTTAATCATTTCCGAGAATAAGATTAAGTCTGTAGAAATATAACAAACTTACCTGACAGCACTAAACGTATTTTTATCTTTGATATTTTCCATCGTCGGCGCTTGGTAAAACTTCCAAATATTCATATTTTTATATGAATATTTAACTATATTTTTATATGATAACTTAAAATCATTTAGTGGATTCGCAACTAAATTGCCAGAAATGTTTTTAGTTTTCACAATTTTAAAGTGAGCCCGTTTAAAACAAAGTTAATGATTAGTGATTAAACTAATTGATGTATAGATTTTAGACTGTAATTTATAATGCTTTGTTTGTGTTCAAGTTATTATAAGCACTCCATACATGAATAAATTGATGTACGAGTTTAGTCAGCAATTAGCACTTAATTAATTTTGTAAATGGGGGTACCCATTATAGCACCGTAGCTGATAATTAAAAATCAAAACTAAAACCGATACACCATTTACTGATTAATACACTATAATTTTAAGCCAATACTACCTTTTTGTATAGATATAGACTAAAAGGAGATGGTCCACCTTCGATACAAAGTTTGGAACGGAACCAACGAATTCTACACAATGTTTTAAATAATCTAATCAATGTTTTTTTTCTTAAAACAAGTCTGTTGGAGAGTTTTATAATTATGGTATTTTAAGTATTTTTTATGACCAGTCATTGTTTTAGCCAAACTCAACATTAAATTTCTGATAAAAAAAGTTGCTCAGGATTGGATTACCACCTATCACATTGTGGGATTTAGTGTCTTCGGCTAGTCGTGGGTGCCCAGGTTGTGCCTCTGCCTACCTCTTCGGGGATATGGGCGTGAAGATACTTACTGAAGTGTCTATTAGAAACTGATATGTAGACATTTCATAAAAAAAATCTGTATATGTTTTATGCCAGTTTGGCTCAGGGCAGATTCGGTCCATGTCCTTTTTATTACATTTGGATAAGTATAACTATAAGTAGCTGATAATAGCACATAATAATACCTACTTGTGAGCTTTCCATAGTCCAAAACAGAATAGGAGTTGGTGTTCCTTCAGCTTCACATGGGAATGAAACAGATTCCCCTTCCCAAGCTGTTTGGTCCGATGATACACGAGTGAAATGTGGTAATGCTAAAAATATCGTTAATCCATCGTTATTTTTGTTGGACGGAAACATTTTAAGGTAGGCATCCACCGGATGTTTCGAACGCATGGCGAGAATGTCAAGAACAAAGATACCGGCAGTCTATGCATAGTGGACGTCTAACGTTTGATTAAATACAAGTTATTTTGATCACAATACTTAATAATTCATATAAGTTTAATTAAAACAAGTTATATTAGTTACATTGATTGATGCAGCTTAAATTGTAAAGTAAAACAAGTAACACAATTTAATTACAAAAAATAGAAAAATACAAATCGCTAAAAAGATCAATATATAAGTTCACATTATTATGAATGCGAAAGTCTGTTTGAAAATCCATCCGGCTTTAACGTTTTAATTTAAATTATACGCTTCGGCTTTACAATTTTTACTCGACCGCCTCGTTGGTCGAGTACCTAGCGTACACGCCTATATCAACCTACCGCGAGGCTCTTGTTCGATTCCCGACTGGGGCAGGCATTTGTGTGATGAATATTTAGATGTCTGCATTTCCGTGTCTAGTTGTTTATTAAGTTTATTCTGATATCTATTTAAGTATTTATATATATTAGTATCGTTGACTAACACCCATAACACAAGCATATAATTTGCTTACTTTGGGCTTAGATTCAATTTGTGTGATTTGTCCAGGGATTTATTATTATTATTTATACTTTTATTTTTAAATTGGCTGACCTAATCTAAATTCAAGCGAAATGATTAATTAAGTAATAACAACTCTATAGAAATATATCTTTAAAATACATTCAGATTTCCAAAGCATGACGAATATAGATGAAGCGCATAATTTAAATAGTGCTACTTACTATACTTAGTTAAAACGCCACAGGCCACTTTTTTAAAAGTCAACCCTCAAAGGGGAGGGGAAATAGGGGAAGAAAAAATGTATGAAAATATGTGGCAAAGTCGCAGGTTAATGAGTAGTATGCTGTAAAATAGCTAACTACATCAGCACACGTGGGTTACATTACATTAAACATTACATTTAACATTACATTAAACATTACATTAAACACTAAACATTACACTTAGAAAGTTAGTTCAAATCACGTCGATGAATAATGAGTTGGTTAAGTGATGACATGTCTCAGGGATGGAAAAGGATTATTCTTCGCAGCGAGGCAAGGTGCGCCTAAATATCGTTAATTATATGATGGCATGGGCCCGACAGTACGATATCCACCGGTAGATATAGTAAATTTTAGCATACTATTATAACCTATGTTTATATAGTGTCCTCAGACAAAAAGGTTGTCTAGTAGACATCGCTGTGTTTAGCGGAAAGACCGCCTTTTGTGTACTAAAAACTATTACCATATGCTGTTATAAATACTTAATTTTACTTATTCATTCATTCATTAATTCATGATAATTATTATAACATCAAATTCATTTAAAATGGTTATTTCAAACCTGTCACAAATAAAATACAATAACTTAAACGAAACAAACAAAACAACCACCAAAACAAAAACCAAAGAAGATAGAAAATCAAACAATGCTAGTAAAAAATACTTACAGTTAATAGTAAGAGTAGCACTTGCAGTGCTGGATCCCGCTTGACTTTCAGCTCGACAAGTGTATGTGCCACCATCGGTAGCTGCAACTCTATCTATCCTTAAAGAACCTCGTCGTATGATTGCATATGGTGATAAGGGACCATTATCGCGTGACCATGTCACAGACACATCCGATTCTGGTGAAGCCTTTTATGAGAATACAGACAAATTAAAGCCCTGGATATAAACCCTATATTGTAAATTCAAAAATGAGTATTTTTATTAATGAAATGAGTTCATACAGAAGTAATTAAAATTAATTCAACACAGATTGATCTTCACCATCATATGAAGATCGAGGCTATCCAGCTTCTCGATAGCACAGATACAACGAAAAGGCTGAAAAGGACAAAGCCATATGAACTAGTGTTGTGTAGATTTAAATAGAGGTAGTGCCAAAATCAAGTGACAGTATTTTAAGTTCAAGATACTAATGGAACTTAAGTTTAGAGACACTAAGTAAAAGTTGATGGACTTATACTTAGAGACTATAGCTTAGAAGATTAAGAGAAATTAGAATTACTCATTAGTCTATAGAATAGATTGTAATGTCGAAGAAGATGCTCAGCAAAGCTTCTTATGGAAAAAAAAATTTAACGGTACAACTTTTTTATTGAAATATTAGTCTATGTGGTCTAGCGATCCGGGTGTTGGACTTGACTGCACGAACATTTTTTTAAATAAAAAAAATTGGAAAAATCCAATTTTCTTTATGTTGGCCGACCCGGGATTCGAACCC
>NJDC01003682.1:33285-46593 GCA_002245475.1 Calephelis virginiensis
GTGGGACTTAGTTTCTTCGGCTAGTCGTGGATGCCTTGGTTGTACCTCTGTCTACCTCTTCGGGGATATGGACGTGAAGACACTTTTTTTTAATAAATACGTATAATTATTGGATATTTTTAACAAGTTTAAAAATCGTTTGAGAAGAAACTAACTTTCGTGATCAGAGGAGCAGATGTCTAACGTAAAAACAAAGTGGTATTAAAACTAAACGAGTAGAAAGACTACATAGAAAGCATGAAGTGCTTCAATTTAGTTTGCAAGATTTGTAAAAAAAGGAATTTTAGTTAATAAGTCAAAAAGTAATTTGTGAAGTTTAAATGTGTGTAACATCATAAATTGTTAACTTATATATTATGAAACAAAACCAGAGTAATGCTTCGTTATGTGAGTTAACATCATAATAATCCTAGGATATAAGTAAACTTTTTTCAGCAGCTAGCTGGCACCACGACCTTGCCTATTTTTCTGACATAACGTTACAGGTAAAATCGTAAATTTTCAATTTTTTTTTGGGATTGGACATGTGTCCGTTCAGCATTGTCATCTATCATACTGTGAACCTAAAATCTTCGTCTGGTCATGGATGCCCTGTAGGGTTACCCTTGAATCTTAATTTCACACAAATTGGTTATTGGAATTGGATAGTGAATTATAAACTTTTAGTTGATAGTAAATAATAAATTATTTTATCGGATTCTTTGTTATTCACAAACTAAATATTAATAATCCGCTAGCTTAGTGTTCAAGAGTACTTAAAATAACATATCTATATTCAATAGTCATCCTACTGGTAGGTAGTATATTATATCAGTATAGTATATAGAAAAATGTAATGTACTGTACTTACTTGACAGTGGAATTCTATGTTCTGACCGATTAGTGCAGTTACATTATTCGGTTTCACAAGGAAATGTGGTCTCCGTAATACGAGTAGGGTAGCTGGACGAGACTGCCTTTCTCCCGCTACGTTATAAGCTACACATCGATATACTCCACTATCAGATGGAAGACTTTCAACTATCTTTAAATTACCACCATCAACTATTGTTATCCTAAAATTAAAATCTACATTAAAATCACGAATTGCCCGACCCGGCGAACTGCGTATCGCTTGACATTGACAGTTTGTATGGAAATTGAGATATCGTTTTTCCCACTTTCCCTGCTATTTTCCCGGTTAGTGTCTTATAAGAACCTTGTCCAGACAAAAAACAAAAGAGAATAAGTAAAATTGGTCCATCCGTTTAGGTGTTGAGCTTTCACGAAATATCACGGATTCATTTTCATTTACAGAATCTACTCATATATATTAATACATGAAGCAAAAACTTTGGACCCCTTTTTACGAAAATTGCGCGGACGGAGGAACATAAAATTTGGCACACTTATAGTTTATGTATAGGAGAAGAGCAGAACGCTAATAATTCTCAATAATAATGCTTATAAAATACATTAAGTCAATTATTAAAACATTACCCACACTACCATGCATTCGATACACACAAACAAATGATGAATGTGTTCTTATCAACAAGAGATTTAAATTTAAAATTTAATGTGGCCGAATTTCGACCAATGGGCGACCACTAGTGACATTTAAATTACCAGTCCAATTTTGAGAAACGATTCAGAATCGATAACATTTTCGATTTATGAAGTCATTAAAAATGAAAAAAAAACTATTTACAATTTTTATCCAACACAAAATAGAAGATACACACTATAAAGTAGAGACTGAAAAAAAATAAAACGTCGTAAAACAATTAAAAGGTATGTCCATTAGAAACATTTTATCTACAATAATGAATTCATTTCAATAGTATTGCAAGAACTGTATAACTATGGGATATTGGTGTCCGAGGAACCGATAAGTAAAGATATAAAAACAATATTTTCTTTTCCGATTTGACTCCTTGGTAGCATTCCTCGCAAACAACGAAAGAGTCCAGGTTCCATCCTGCCTAAGTTAAATCTTTTTCTTTCAAAAATAACTACAAAGTATATCTTCAGATTGGCAACACACGTCGATTTAAACTGGTAAAGTTGTTTTAGTGTCTTCTTGTATTTTTACCAAAAGAATATCTATCTGGCTGTTTATCATCCAATCCCTAAATCGGAAAATAGTAAAACTTAAAACATACCTTCCATTAACTTCAACATCCAAGGTATGCCCATCTTTGGTCCAATGTACTGACGGATCTGGTACTCCTCTAGGTGCCAGACATTCTAGTATCGCTGGATCTCCACTTGCAACTTTTATATCTTTGGGCTCATTCCTGAACTCGTCTCGGAGTACTGTAAATTTCAAATCTTATTAAAATAAAGTCATATTTGCAACGCGGAAGATAATCCGTATCGTTTTGGACTTCTCTGAAGAATTTAAGCTGTAAATAAAACTAACAAAATCAAACTACCTTTGCTAATTCTTAAAATAAAAATTTTAATCTTATTTTGGTATCTATGCAATTCTATGAACGTAAAGTAATATAAGTAATAAAATCAAAATTTAAAGCTTATGTTCGTATTTATGCATTTCTATGAACATAAAGTAATATAAGCCCCAGGTTGAATAAAAAGAAAATATGTTTCTTCAATTTTCTAGTAATGCTATCGTTAAAAATAAAAATCTTTAAAAAACCCTGTCAAAACCCACATGCGATGGTTGACTAGATAAGCGAGAATAACAAGCTGACAGGTTTAAGAAATTCACACCTAGAGATGCTAATGGTAATGAATAATGGTGCGTTAGTGCTCGAGCCAAAGCAAGTTCCCCGGTTACTTTATCCTCCGAACCGGAACACGTCAACGGAAAGCACTGACGTTATGGCGACAGGAATAGTCGGTGGTATCAATCCGAGCGAGTTGCTACGAAACTTTACCACCTCGTAGGATGTCATGGTGCTAGTGACGGTAAGTCTATGCTCGCTTTTTACGATCTGCCTGGTAGGGAGGCAGATGGTCTATTCTGCAAAGAAGCCCAGACCAACACGTGGATAATTTGATATGTAGCTCCAGTTTTAAAAAAGTATTTATTTTGGAAGTATAAAACAGAAGTTTCTCGATAATCCTAAATTAGTTAAAGTTTCAGTCTCGGGCTCTTACAATATTACTATAGGAATAACTTGAAACAACTAAAACTAAAATTATATGGAATTTCTTAATTGTGCCCGTACTTACTTCAATGGACTTAAGTCATTAAAACTTTTACTTCGGGCCACTATAGTGGTAAAGTGTTTAAAATAGTCTCCGGTGTGCTATTTTAGTTCTATTTTTAATTATAATTAGTATAAAGTTTTAATTAAAATGAAACTCTTATTGTTACCTGCACTATGACTTGGTAGTTTATTATTTATGTAATACTGCTACAGGCGACTTTGTTCAAATTAAAAGCTGCAAAAGCTTATTCGCCTCGTTGGTCCAGTGGCTAGCGTACACGCCTAACTACACTGACCAAGCGCGAGGCTCTAGTTAGATTCTCGAAGGGGGCAGGCATTTGTGTGACGAGCATTTAGAAATCTGCATTTCTGGGTCTGGGTATTTATTAATTTTATTCTGGTATCTATTTAAGTAAATATTCCTGAACAAGTCACACAAATTGAATCTAAACCCAAAGTAAGCAAATTATATGCTTGTGTTATGGGTGTTAGTCAACGATTCTAATACATAGAAATACTTAAATAGATACCAGAATAAATTTAATAAATACAATTATGAAAGCATTTATTTCTCAGAGACCACACACAAGACTAAAATCTATTGAAATCTATTACCAGTTCCATTACGCAAATAAACCCAATTCAATATTAAACATTTTATATTGTATCTGCTGATGCAAAAAGGGCAATTTTTTTACAGATGTCAAATTTACATGCAACTTAGTTATTTATAACTAAAACTACCTACTACGCAAAAAAACTTGGCGTGAAAATATTTATGTATAACTAAAATGATTTAACAGTGATGACATAACATGATGCATGATTATAAGTAAATATTTTAACGTATCCTCTATATAAGCAGAGGCACAACCAGGGAATCCGCGATTAGCTGAAGGTACTACTACTAAATTCAGTGTGTGATATGTGGCAAACTTAATGCCAACCGGGCACTCATCCAATCCCGGACAACAGTTTTTGGAAATTAAAAAACACATTTTGATTTAACCGAACCTGAGACCTCACGTATTCAAAGCCAAAACGCACCACTAGATCACAAAAGCGATCATGCTACATATCAAAAAACATAAGACATTTACCAGCAATTGTTAAAGTTGCGTTTTTGCTAACCGCTTCCCCGACAATGTTACGGGCGACGCACCAGTAGATACCCTCGTCACTCTCCTTCTTACTGCGCATAACCCTAAAACAAAAGTTAACTACGTCATAAAAGGGCGTGTATGTCATAAATATAAATCTTTGTAATTCCATAAAGTTTAAGAACCCATTCAAGCAAGTCTTAATTTTGTTACTTTGACATCTTTCACATTATGTAGAAGTTTGAAATTGGTGCCAATAGGCTTGTTTCATACTATCAAGAAATCCGTCTCTATCTGTCTTCCCATTTTATAGTTAAGAGGGTAAATTGTAATATAAATACATAATACATTTAAATAATTAATATAATACAGAATTATTACAAGGTATGATAAGATGAGATTCAATTTACATTTTTATTAACCGACTCGTAAAAAAGGAGGCTTTCAATTCCGCTGTATGTTTTTTTTGTATATTTCTTACGCGATCACTCTTTTATTATGATATTGGGAGGCAAAGCAGTAGACGGATTTCCTGATGGTAACAAATTCACCTAGAGACACCAAAGGTGGTAATGGTGAGGCCAACCTGAGGCCGGGATGTTAGGCCTCGAGCAAACGTAAGTTTACCGGCTACTTTACACTCCGAAACGGAACACGTCAACATTGGACGTTATGACGGCAGGAATAGGTAAGGCACTAAGCCAATAGTTAACAGATTTTGACATTCTTTTATTAGGAAGACAGGTCATGATTCCGAGGTGGTCCTTAGGATAGTCAGGGTTAGTTTACAAAAAATAGAATTACCAATCGCGACGTTGTACCCAATGAAATATTTGGAGTCGTTGTTGGCAGTTTTACTGCTTTTAATTGTTTTTATAAGAAAAAAAACCGTAATATGTGTTTGTTTTATTTGCTGTTGGTAAAGTTGAAATAGACACTTATTCTTAATATTGAACTTGGTACTATTTCACATTTATGTTTTTAATACGAATATATTCAATCCCATTCTCCGTAAACTACCAACCACCGTAGTGTACGGTAGATAGGATTAAAATTATTCTACCTTTAAAATTACTTGTAATAAATTATAAAACTTACTAAATAACTAAAATGTCTATTAAAAATATAAAAAGTGCTGTGATTTAAATGTGAAAATGTATATAAATATTTGATTTCTTCAAAATGTAATTAAATATTTGCACACCACAATGTGGTAGAATATGTTGTATTCTAAAATATCTTTGTAACAATTTTTTAACATACATGTTCCGCAAATAAATAAATTTCCTTTTCATTTTTTCATTTACCACCGTTTCCAAAACTAGAAACATAAAAACTGCGACTTATAGCAAAAAGGGGTGTGTTACTAGTTGCGCTATAATCTATATTTTAGTGTCACCATAAACTTTAAGAGCCACTAAAGTACTTTTCCCATGGCATGGGTTATATTTTCTACATGCAACATTTTACCGGTAGACTCACTCTACATCAACTATGTATCTATGGTTTTTATTTACAATCTAGGCATTTTTCTCACCTTAATAAGAAAAAAATTGTTGTAATGGTATTTTTGTAAGAAAGTAATATATAAGCTTCAACTAAACATAATAATATATAGAATTAAATAAAGAAAACTTGTATTTGATTGATAAAAATAAATTACAACAAAATTACTTGAGTGTATCAATAATTAAGAGCCAACACGTCTCACAAAAAATAACAACAACAAAAAATTAAGGTCTGCACTCCGGGAGTGCCGGCAGAAGTGAAAATTGAATATTAACGGTGTGCATTTTTGATGTTTTGGAATGGTTAGGGAATAATTTTGCACGAATTGCTTTAATTATCAGTATGAAAGTACTATCATTTATGTGGCAGAATACAATATTCATTTACTGCGCTATCGTACAAAAACATGACAACACGAACATTCGTGCAAACTCCCTGCGCCGTCTTACGAATTTTCGATCAGGTCACGTGTCACGCGAGTTTAGAAGTTTTTACCCATTACAGAAAAGTGCGCAACGCCGCTAAAGAAGTTTTTATTTCAAAAATTTAAAGTCCTACTTAAATATTGTTTTTGTACTTACCTTCCACTATACTACTTATTATTACGAAAGCGTTTGTGGGTTTTCAATTATTAATATTTTAATAGGCAAATTGGAAAGCTAACGGGGTACAATAGACCGCATCCGTATTATGCAGTTTGTCCTGAGCATAAGCCCAATACGTGTTTCCTGTGTGGTCCCATACTATCATACTGTTATTGGATAAAAAGCTGAGACAATGAAATAATAAGTAAGCGATTATTATAGTCATAACCGTTATGATAACGAATATGCATAATATAAAAAACAGTTATTGCTTCCTTAGAGATAGCAGATATTAACGTTAATAAATAATCTTACATAGTAAGAATAAACAAGCTTTTTCTTTATTTGATATTTTCTATCGTCTGCGCTTGGTAAAACTTCCAAATATTCATATTTTTAAATAAAGAAACACTTAAGTACTGTTTCACGTATAGGCTATTTACAAAATAATAAATTATAAGTGATTTTTTTTTGGAATGACTAATTTGTTGCAGCTAATCTCGCGATTTTTTGCAACTTCACCGAGCTTTGTGGGCCGAGCAGAGTGCTCAGCCCGAGACATTATTTAAATGGATTGGGCTGTTACCTACAACGCCAGCACCAAGGGCTGTCTCTCGGGAGACCGTACCTTGACTTGGTGCTGCGTTCTGGTTACTGGGTAGACAGGTTACTGGGGGAGTATTTGTGGCTCGTCGCTCGGCGTTAGGCGCCGGGCGCAAGAAAGGTCTTCGTCGCCGAGACCTTATAAGTGATACGTAAAACAGTACAAGTGTTTCTTTAATTAAAAATATGAAGCTTTTTCTAAGTTATTGTACCTCTATCGTTAATTTCTATCAATTAAGGATTTCATTGTAATACAAAAAACCAAGTATGTTTACTTCTAACAAAATTTTATGTAATATATAAAATGATATACTAGTTTGTAATAAGGTGAATCCTCAGAAAACCTCCTATCCCTTTTATTCTAAAGAAGCTCTATGCAAAAGCACTGAAAGGTATTACTAAGAACTATGTATTACTTTTCAGTGAAAATGAAACAATACAAGATATTAATTTTATTAATTAGTTGAAAATAAAACATGTTTCTTCAATACGTAATCAATTTCGATAAAGAATTTAAAAGTTTAAAGCCTAATTTGATGTCTTTTTTCATAAAAAGTTTAGGCACTGTTTTTTTGTTCCCTATTTAATTTATAATACAGTTCCATCGCTTTTTTTATATAAGAAGCAATCACAAGTGGCTCTCGATACCTATTACATAAATACATTACATAAACAATATAGTACCTACTTAACGGCAAGGTAATAGTTAATTACATATTTTTTTATGACATTGGAAGACAAACAAGCAAAAGGATTTCCTGATAATGAGAAATTCACGCCACCTAGACACCAAAGCTGGTAATGGTGCGTTGTCAACCTTCCTGAGGCCGGGATGTTAGACCTCGAGCAAAACTAAGTTTACCATCTACCTAATCCTCCAAACCGGAGTACGTCAACGGCAAGCACTGACGTTATGGCGGCAGGAATAAAGGTGGTGGTACCAATCCGGACGAGTCATCTACCACCTAGTCAAATGTCCCTGTTTAAGTGACAGCAAGCCTAAATTACGGTAATTTTTGTTTTTTTAATAAACGGTAATTTCCTGACTTTTCCTTTCGGATAAGACCGCCATTTGTACATTTTTGTAATATTTTTGTTATTATATCTTGTATGTTGGTACTCATACAATAAGGAATAAATAAATAAAAGTAGTCTAAGATATGTCACCTAAGAAACAATAGCCCATCTTCGAGTAAAACCCTATGTGGATGGTCCGTAGGAGTAAGGGGTGCTCCGTCCTTGTACCACTGGATGCTTGGTTTGGGTTTCCCTTCAGCCACGCATCGGAGGGTCGCCGGTTCACTTCTCCCAACTATTGTGTCCGCTGGATGTTCTTTTATCCTTGGTGCTCGACTTTGTGCTTAATTATAAATAGAAACAAATATGAATGAATAAGCTATTACCTATCTTCATTACTGGTTATCTTAAATTGTTACTTTTTTTATAATATAAGGCAAACAAGCAGACGGATTTCCTGATGGTGAGAAATGCACTCCGCCTAGAAACACCAAAGGTGGTAATGGTGGGTTGCCAACCTGAGGCCGGGATGTTAGACCTCGAGCAAAAGTAAGTTTACCAGCCACCTTACCCTCCAAACCGGAACACGTCATGACGTTATGGCGGCAGGAATAGGTAAGGCGGTGGTACCAATCCGGGTGAGTCGCTAAATCAGTTACCGAGGGCTGTATTCCCAAACAATTATGACTTAGGGACCTTCAAGAAAAGAGCGTACTCATTCCTTAAAGGTCGGCAACGCATCTGTGATACTCCTGGTGTTGCGGATGTTCGTGGGCGGCGGTGATCACTTTCTATCAGGTGAACCACTGGCTCGTTTGCCTTCTATTGTATAAAAAAATTGTAACAGTGATAATCATACAAATGGTAAGAGTACCACTTTAAACGCCTTAATGGTATAAGAGGGTAAGCATAATTTTTGTATTAACAAAACTTTTATGGCCAATACAAATTTTGTTAAGGCGTTGCCCTAACATGTTGGCCTTACACCTCGGCCAAAGTGTAGTGTAGGCATTAAATGTTTTATGATATAACATAGCAAACAATTATACGGCATTTTATGATGATAAGAGATAGCCTTCGGCTTGAGACGCCAAAGTTATCTATGTTACAGGTTTTTAGCCAGCTTAAGCCCTCTAGCTTAGAATAAGAGAGTGGCAAGCTCTGACGAACTGTAAAGAGCTTACTCTGTAGTAAAAATTGTGGTACAATAATGATATATTTATTAAAGTTTTTTAAAATGTTTTTTTTTTATTTCAATTAGACGTACAGACAGAATAGACTATGGAATAGGTACGTCTATATTACAATTACATTATCGTTCTTAAATTATATATTTTAATAAAACACCCGACTGCGCTAAACGTAATTAATCAAGTTTGTTTCGTTCATAACACCTATGCCTTTCGAGAATTCTCCTATCCTCGTTATATCTATGTACATATTTTATATAGTATATAACAAAACAAAGTCGCTTTCTCTGTCCCTATTTTTTTCGTATGCTTAAATCTTTAAAACTACTCAATGGATTTTGATGCGGTTTTTATAAAAGATAAAGTGGTCGAAGTGGACGGTGTAGAAATATGTTTTATACCAGTGCAAAGCCTGAGAGGGCAGCTACATTTAAATAAAATAAAATAATGAAGCAAACAATATACGACTCTGAATGCAAAAACTATTTTTTTTTTGTGTTAGATGTGAGCGAAGAGGCAACCGTGGTCTATCGACACCATAGATGTTACAAGTGGATCGCTGTCCTGAGGCCGGGGTGGAAGGCCTATTTTAAGTCTTCCCTACCCTCCAGACTGCAACATAATAGAGTCATTATGGCGACAGGAATAGGTAAGGTGGTGGATCCCTGCCCTGAGTTGTAGCATGGTACTCTACTACCAGTGGTCTTGTTGGTAATAAACTATATTTTAACCCGTACTCGCCTCTTACGGGCTATCTGGTAGAGAGGCAGATGGTCTATTCTACTCAGTGGACCCGGACTAACACGGCAAATCAGTAAAAAAAATCCTAATAGTGGCAAATCATGACAGCCACATTTTAGTGACATATATTAGAGAACACGTGTGTTTAGACGAATCTAATTATACAATCCGTCCTACATATCCGAAGATATACATGTGGCATTAAATGATCTTACAAACATATGTGTATACATAGACATAAATAATATTAATTATTGCTTTAATTACTGGCCACTTAAAACGTTTACATGTAACTAAAAAAAATACCGCTTCTGTCATCCATGTTTGAAAGTATGACAGCTTTCAGACGCCATTTTTTTCATAACGTCATACTTACTACCTATATATACCTAGTTAGCAGACGTCGCCACAGTTGGGATTCCCAAATCCAGGGGGAGCAAACAATCCTTCACTACGCATGCTCATAACTTCTGGTGGGGTATTAGGAGACTAGTTTAAAACCTGGCACCACAGCTAATATAATAAACTAAATGATAGAACCAATAGTGTGTTTCGGAAAATTCAGCACTGCTGCTAAATGAATACTAATTTAAAATAATTATCGTCGCTCATTAAGTACCCAATCTGTTTAAAAACGTTTTAATATAAGCAAATTACCGTAACATACTAATACAAATACAGATATTATATCTGTATTTGTTTATTAGAAACTAGCAGCCCATCTTAGCTTTGCACGGGTGCACAAATTTCTTTGTTAAACATAATATAATAATATAACCTTCCTCTTGAGTCACCCCATTTATAAAAAAAAACGCATCAAAATCCCTTGCGTACCGAGGTACCTAGTTTTAAAGATCTAGGCATAACTACATAGGGTCAGACAGCGAAAAGTGAATTTGTTTTATACTAGGTAGGTAGGTAGGTAGGTATGCATGTAGTAACACATAGTTATTTCCATGAAATTAAAAACCTAGTTTACGCGCGGAAACTATAAAACAACTTACAACATTACAATTAATGCAAACTTTCATTTTAAGGGTTAAATAGTATCTGCTTTAGAGATTTTCATTAAATATTAACCAAACTCGTATGAATGAACAATTAAACTCAATAAATAATAGGAAACTGGCTCAAACCTAATTTTTTTTAATAAGAATATTAAAAAAATATACCTGAAAAACTTAAAAAAATATTGTTGCGAAATAATAATCCACATACAAAGTACCTACCGACAATTTACAAGTTTACATGATTTATGCATATAAAACTATATAAATAAAAATCAAATATATCAACTCCACGCTTATTATATTCAGAAACATTCAGAACCAAATAAGTTAACCCTGCAAATGTCCAATGCATATTTATTCGTACACTTGGTTATATCCGCAGGTCTAATTGGACGTGGGTTGGATTTACATTTTGCTTCACTTACCGTCTATCGGCCGTAATGTAAACAAAAGATATAAAAGCAGAACGAACTTCAACTGGTTATATGCACGTTTATCTCTTTTAATTGGTTCCGCGACCATACTGACACTACTTATCGTCACTTAACACTTGTTCACTCATAGTTACTAATTATATACACATGGTAATTTTTTAAAACAATAAAACATGTTGCTTTACCTAAAATAGAAAAGTACATTCGAGTAAACAATTTTCACAAACATCGCGATGTGTATACGTGTAAAAGTGACACAACCTCCCCGTGTGATATTCTTCAGGTTACTGGCCCCCACTCTTAATGTCATTTCGCGCCGACTCCGTACCGTCAACGTGTGCTTTCGCGAAGTTGAGCTTTGCGAGCTTTTGTGGATAAGCCGAAAAAGTGTTAATTAAAAAAGTAATCCTGTGAGAGCTTGTCTTTGTGGAGCGGTAAACTCATAGCTAATTAAAATCTGTGTTAAAATTTCGTTTCAAAATTAGGAGGGTTTTTGTAGGAGTAAAGTTTGAAACAGAATTGGGATCAAGATGTCTTATGAAAGTATTTCATTATTTTTTTTATTTTTTACTTTAATATCGTTAAAACAAAGGCGTGACAGTTTTTCTCCTCCACATTATTTAATTTTTTTATACAACCTTTTTATTAATGCATTTCAAATCTAAACTATGCTGACACAAAAGTTAAAAGGATTTAGAACCCATAGATTCGTCGTCGTGACATTTATTATTACATTTTTTTTCAGTCCAGCATATACCTATATTCTAACTGACCGATTTCCATCAAATATTGCCTAGGCTGTTTCTATGGGATTAAAAGCTTATTTTTAGCTCAATAAGCTAATGGTTCTTCGTTCTTAATACATGTTACGTTTAGTCACCAAGGATAATTCTGGTGTGCTTACAACCTGAGGCTGGGAACCTAATCATCTCTTTTGTAAATAAAGTTTAGAGACTACCTTGCACTCTAAACTGGAAAAGGATAGTTGCAAGCACCGTTATATCACAAGGAAAAGGCAAGGGTTTGAATTCGAACGGTTCGTAACAAAACTCTACCATCTTATCAAGATTAGAGATAAACAAACACTCGCTTTTAAAAGCTACATATTAGAAGAGCATTTAACCTCTATTCATGTTAGGAGCTCGAGCAAGCTAGAATTTGGTGATAGAAGATAGAAGGTGGTGGTGGTGATAGTAGTGGGAACTTTAGATAGGGTTGTCGTTTGCGAAGGACGTGACAATTTGAATTGTTTCCTGAGCTCTGAATTTAACCATTTTCTGGTCGCCTCTATGGTCTAGCGGTCTGGCGTCGGACTTGACTGCATGAAGTCCCGGGTATGTTGCTCGGGATGTGCCCGGTTGCCGATAGGCTTACCATCTATCACATTGTGGGACTTAGGCTTATCGTAGTCTTCGGCTAGTTGTGGATGCTCTGGTTGTGCCTTTGCCTTCCCCTTCGGGGATATTGGTGTAGAGATACTTTTTTTTCGTCACAATGGGCACTAGGAACGTCCGTTAAGCTTGTCATATTTTGTGTTATTTTGAAGACTTCTTGCCACAACAGTTACACGGGTTCCGCGGAATTAGCAAATAAAAACTTATTCTACATCTGTCATAACGGATTTCCGCAACATATTTTCCATCGTCGGCGCTTGGTAAAACTTCCAAATATTCATATTTTTAAATAAAGAAACACTTGTACCGTTTTATGTATCAGTTAGTGTTTATTATTTTTTAAATAGTCTACACTCTACCTTTCGCTTATACAGCATCAACAGTGCTAAAATTAAATTATTTAAGTGATACGTAAAACAGTACAAGTGTTTCTTTATAATATGAGTATTAATTAAAAGAACACCTGAAAACACGTTTCATACTGAAAAGAAATTCTTATTTCTGAACTTCCATTATACATTCTATATACATACCAATCTAATTTCAGTATAAAGGCTTATTCGAGTGA
>NJDC01003682.1:47996-72731 GCA_002245475.1 Calephelis virginiensis
CATATACCTATATTCTAACTGACCAATTTTCATCAAATATTGCCTAGGCTGTTTTTATGGGATTGAAAGCTTATTTTTAGCTCAACAAGGTAATGATTCTTCAGATGATAATTAATACACGTTACGTTTAGTCACCAAGGATAATTCTGGTGTGCTTACAACCTGAGGCTGGGAACCTAATTATCTCTTATGTAAATAAAGTTTAGAGATTACCTTGCACTCTAAACTGGAAAAGGATTGTTGCAAGCACCGTTATATCACAAGGAAAAGGCAAGGGTTTGAATTCGAACGGTTCGTAACAAAACTCTACCACCTTATCGAGATTAGAGATAAACAAACACTCGCTTTTAAAAGCTACATATTAGAAGAGCATTTAACCTCTATTCTTGTTAGGAGCTCGAGAAGCTTGTTAGAAGATAGAAGGTGGTGGTGGTGATAGTAGTGGGAACTTTAGATAGGGTTGTCGTTTGGGAAGGACGTGACAATTTGAATTGTTTCCCGAGCTCTGAATTTAACTATTTTCTGGTCGCCTCTATGGTTTAGCGGTCTGGCGTCGGACTTGACTGCATGAAGTCCCGGGTTCGCTTCCCGGGTCGGGCAACAAAACAATAGAAAACGCATATTTTTAATTTTGTAATAAAAATGTTGCTCGGAATGTGCCCGGTTGCCGATAGGCTTACCATCTATCACATTGTGGGACTTAGGCTAATCGTAGTCTTCGGCTAGTTGTGGATGCTCTGGTTGTGCCTTTGCCTTCCCCTTCGGGGATATTAGTGTAGAGATACTTTTTTTTCGTCACAATGGGCCCTAGGAACGTCCGTTAAGCTTGTCATATTTTGTGTTATTTTGAAGACTTCTTGCCACAACAGTTACACGAGTTCCGCGGAATTAGCAAATAAAAACTTATTCTACATCTGTCACAACGGATTTCCGCAATATATTTTCCATCGTCGGCGCTTGGTAAAACTTCCAAATATTCATATTTTTAAATAAAGAAACACTTGTACTGTGTTACGTATCACTTAGTATTTATTATTTTTTAAATAGTCTACACTCTACCTTTCGCTTATACAGCATCATCAGTGTTAAAATTAAATTATTTAAGTGATACGTAAAACAGTACAAGTGTTTCTTTATAACAGCCTTTCCCAAAGTGGGCGATAACGCCCCCTTGTGGGCGCTGGAAGCCTAGAAGGGGGGCGGTATAAATCTTGAAAAAAATGTTTTTTTTTAAACTAGGCGCAACAAATATGTTATTGAGGTTATTGACAAGAAAAAAACGAGGGGGGGCGCTACAAAACAACTGATTTTCAATGTGGGCGTTACATGAAATAAGTTTGGGAACCTCTGCTTTATAATATGAGTATTAATTAAAAAAACACCTGAAAACACGTTTCATACTGAAAAGAAATTCTTATTTCTGAACTTCCATTATACATTCTATATACATACCAATCTAATTTCAGTATAAAGGCTTATTCGAGTGAACAATAATGGAATCTCGTTAATACCGTCAAAGTTGCTTCGTATCTAAGCATCCCGTACATGTGAGCTGGGATGTGTCAATATTAATGCTGAAGCATGCAAGTCACGTATCTTGTTACTTAACTGTTTTGCGGTGGCAGACTCGGAGCTATATGTAGGGGTTGGTCTTATGTTGAGCGGGAAATGTGCATGTTTTAGTAAGATTAGGAATAATTGCGATTGTGCAAATACAATTGTCACTGTATCTTTTGAAATCAAATTAATCTAAACGTGAAACCAAAACTTTGGACCCCTTTTTACGAAAATTGCGAGGACGCAGGAGTATAAAATTTGGCACACTTATAGTTTATGTTTAGGAGAAGTGCAAAACGCTAATATTTTTCTATAATAATACTTATAAAGTACATTTCATAAATCAATAAATAAAACATTACCCACACTACCATGCATTTAACACACACAGAAAAACCTATTGATGATAACGATAAAAGATGGCACACTAAAAAGTTTGGAAACAAAGTAGTTGGTCTTGAAAATTGAAGATGGCGTTCTTATTAAAAATTTATTATGGTCGAATTTCGACAAATGGGCGACCACTAGTTTATGATAAATACCTAAATAGGTAATCTTTGGACAAATTACACAAATTGAACCTAAACAAAAAGTAAGTAAATTAAATGCTTTTGTTTTGGATGTTAGTTAACGAGACTAATACATAGAAATACTTTAATAGCCACCAGAATCAATTTAATAAACATCCAGACCCAGAAATGCAGAAATATAAATCTACTTCACACAAATACTTACCCCCGTTAAGAATCGAAACCGAGCCTTGCGGTTGGCCGGTTTAGTTAGGCATGTACGGAACGGTAAAATATTATGTACACTCTTATGTAATGTATTTAAGAACCATCTCGATTATGTCAACATTCAAACAAAAAAACGCTTCGAAATCGGTTCTACCACATAATAAAATGATGCCACATACAAACACACAAACAGAGAGATACATCCCTTTTTTACAAGGAGATTTCAGCAGTCAAAGTCAGTTGGCAGCAAAATCGATAAACATGTAACCGACATATCTACCAACTCCAAAATTTCAAAATTCAATTGTACCACTCGATAGAAAAAGGATCAAGTTATTTATTGTGATAAGCGTAGACTGTGGCGCATAATCAGTACATACTACAAAAAAGTTCGACTGCTTACGTCTGTCTTTGTGTTACGATAAACTCAAAATCTGTTTAACAGATTTCCATCCAGCTTTAACCAATAGATAGACAAACTTCATAGTGAATCTTGAATAGGGTTTAAGACGCATAATAAATTAAGGTTGTGTCAAATATATAAAATGCGAAAGGGCATGCTCCGCTGGTTCGGTCATGTGAAAAGAATGACAGATGAAAGATTGACAAAGTATGTATGTATGTATGTATGTATGTATGTATGTTTGTATGTATGTATGTATGTATGTATGTATGTATGTATGTATGTATGTATGTATGTATGTATGTATGTATGTATGTATGTATGTATGTATGTATGTGTGTATGTATGTGTGTGTATGTACGTATGTATGTATGTATTTATGTGAAATATAATGAAGTTTGGTCGTATGGAAAATTCCAAAAACGCTGCCACTACCAAACACTGTGTTCTGTTAAAATATTTTTGGAGGATGTTTTTATATAGAGTTTTTGTAATAATATTAAAATTTTAAACGTTTTAACGAAAACAGCACATGGTTTGGTTGATCATACAACCATACTCTATTTTTTAATACCATTATCGATATGTTCAAGTTTTTTTTCATACTGTGTAATGAAATATGAAATCAATGTTATTTCAATAACACGGTTTACTTTAAGCTGCGATTTTTTTAACCTGTACTGTTTTTTAAGGAGACGCATATTTTGAATCGATATAACTTTTAAGTATCGTGGTAAAGATTCAACATTTTTAAAAGCAAAAATTAAGTTTAATTCGACTTATTTTTGAACAAATGTTTGCTTCGATTTGATTTTTCACCAGAGCTTTGTTTGGATTAATCTATTTTTTATTGTGATTTATGGTTTTAGAATATCATAAACTTTAATTTAATTTGGTAATCTATAGTGATGTCCGCCTAAAATACTGAGGATACTGTGTTTGTATGTTGTAGTGCGTGTCCATAGTTGTTTAGGTGTTGTTAAAGATGTAAAATAATAGTGCCGAGATTAGCAGTAGTGACGGAGTGAAACGTAAGATAGAGCAACTAATTGCAGAATTTTCGAAAAACATACCAACAGGCCTGGTATGGGCCCATAGAGAGTCACTTACTCTTGAAATAATCTCTCCGTAGACAAAAGTACCTTCTTAATATACTAAAAATAAAGTCTTTGTAATTTAGCCTACAAATCTTTATATGTGCAAAAAGGCGTTTAAATTAATTTCTAACATTTGTCAAAAGTTTTTAACTCTTTTAAATATATATAATATCTATTGTATTTATAAGTATCTTTAAGCCTGTATCCTTGAAAGTGTAGGCAGAGATACAACCATGGCATCCACGACTAGACGAAGACACTAAGTCCCACAATTCGATAGGTGACAAGCCAATCGCCAACTGGGAATATATCAAATCGCGTCGCTGGTCTAGCGATCTGGTCTTGGACTTGACTTCATGAGGTTCTGAGATCGATCGTCGGTTCGGGCAACAAAAAAATTGTTACGTCATTTTACTAACAAAAAATAACGTAGCCCGGAATTGCTTGCCACTTATCAATCACATTGTGGGCCTTAGCGTCATTGACTTGTTGGTTATACATCTGCCTTTCTCTTCGAGAATACGATTAAGATATTTTTCTAAAGAAAAATTACAGTTTCTTTTAATTGCCGACCTAAAAATCCAAAAAAGGGATTTCACGATATCAAGGCTAGCACAAAACAAAACAGCCGACACCGCTAAACCACAAAGACGATACCAACTATAAAGGATAAGCAAAACTTAATATTCTTATGGCGCTAGTTAGTAATTTCATTATCTTATGCTATTAGCTATTCAATTAGCAGTTATCTTACGTCGGATCTGCTAAATGTTGCACAGAGAGAATCCCTTGTTGGATTCCGTAATCAACCTATCAAGCCAGGACAAAGGAGACCTCCTTCATTAACTTGATACTGCTGAAATATTCATGAACACGCTCTGTTGTACATTAATATTATTGATGCTATAGACGTTTAATCACCTAGTGTGTACCAATATTATTATTCAATATAATTTGAATTTCATTTTATGTCTCTATCCACATATGTTAATTGGTGTGACCTACCATTTCTTTATTTGTATATTGCAAAAAATACATATTAGGTAAGTATCTTCACGCCCATATCCCCGCAGAGGTAGGCAGAGGCACAACCACCCACGACTAGCTGAAGACACTAAGTCCCACAATGTGATAGGTGGCAAGCCTATCGCCAAACAGGCATATATCCAGTCCCGAGCAACGTTTTTTTTTGTATTAGAAAATTAGAAAAACTCAATTTTCTTGTTGTTGCCCGACCCGGGAATCGAACCCGGGACCTCACGCAGTCAAGTCCAACAACTGAACTTTTAGACCACAGAGGCGATTAAATATAAAATATATATTAAAATATGTAATCTAAAAGAGTTTTAAGACTTACCCGGTAAGGTGTATCTTACTTTTTCCTGACACTGAGACGTCAGTGCTCACCACTGTCATGTTTGTATTATAGTGTGTTTTCCTCATAAAAGGATTTTTATGCCAAAGTAAGGAAATATTGTGTAACTTGTGCCGATCTAAGAGCAGTACCATATATTATTAATATATAGGTAAGTAAATATCGTATCTTCCCATCCCCCCGAAACAGTAGGCAAAGACACAACTAGGGCACCTACGACTAGCCGAAGATATTAGGTCCCACAATGTTATTTTTATCAGAAAATTTAAAATACGTATTTTCGCCTTTTTTTGTTGCGTGACCCGGTGATTGAACCCGGTACCTTAAGAAGTCTTGCCCGACACTAAACAACTAGATCACAGAAGCGATAAATACCGTAAAAATAAAAAATAAATATACCGCAAAATAAGTTAATTATACCTGTAACCTTTTCTTCTCAAGCCGACGAATGCTCTAACCACTTGAGCTACTGAGGATTCAAGTCCCATTGCGAAATTTTTTATTCATTTCTTACCCGTGAACGCGAGTAGATAAATCCTGTAAGGTAGTCAACGATTCTAATACATAGAAATACTTAAATAGATACCAGAATATATTTAATAAATACCCAGACCCGGAAATGCAGACATCTAAATGTTCATCACACAAATGCCTGCCCCCGTCGGGAATCGAACGCGAGCCTCGCGGTTGGTCGATGTAGTTAGGCGTGTACGCTAGCCACTCGACCAACGACGCGGTCAATTATGTAATGTAGTAGGCCAATTTAATTACATGATTTTATTAAGTGTAAAAATCATGTTATTAATTACCAAACCTCAATTTAACCGGAATTGGTTACAAAATAGTTTCTCTATTATAGAAAAAAAAATCCTCATAACCGGTGTTTAAGTTTTTGAAATAACAAAAACTCTCTAGTCATTTTTTTCTGTATACCAACATCAGAATACTAACGTCCTGTTACCATTTTTGGTATCTCTTTTTGGTAAAGTATGAAAATCCTTTGTCTCCAATACCATTGTTTACTTCAAAAACGCTCAAAAAATAGGTACCTAGACGATGACATTCGTCCATATCGATCAATGCGAAGCTGCAAAAGAAAACAATATTATCCATGTACCACAAGCCCCCGGCACGCGCCAGTGATCTGTATCTCCGTAAGGTTCACCTGACGCAAGTCCGAGTCGGCTGTACGTGCTCAGCATCCAGTAGCTATCGTTTGAAATATCTAGTACATGTTTATCTCTCTACATAAACGTGAATTTTATCGGATCTGTTTATTCTGTTTTGACAAATATTTGAAATTCTAGCAACTGGAAATTGACGATTTGAAATATAGGAATGTATTTCGATATACATAGATAAGGTACGGACGTCGTTTAGTTTTTTTAACGGACATACCTTGTTAATGGCATACCTTTGAAATATAGTAGTCGAATATCCGAAGTTAGGTTGACCTACACTGAGCTGATAATAGGATGAAACCGGTTTCATAGCAATAAATTTGTATATCAGAATATATATTAAAAATGGGTTTCCTGAAAAAATCCTGTACATTTCTTTTTATTTTTAAAGTAAAACTTATAATCGTTGTGATTTCAAACCGGAAAACGGAAAAACGACAGGTAAGAGACACAAGAGCACGGACCAACACGGGGAAAAATCAAATAATAAATTACGTCATTTGAGTTCTAAACTTAAAAACGTTCTAAACGAAAAAACTACGTGATCCTATTCTACTTTCTATTCTATCACTAAAACTAAATTGAAATCTTTTTTAGTTTTGTTGTAGAAATACAAACTATACCTTTAGACCGAAAATAGTTTATATTATGTTCTAACACAAATGTCTGCCCCCGTCAGTCCCGAGCCTCGCGGTTGGTCAATACAGTTAGGCATGTACGCTAGCCACTCGACCAAAGAGGCACTCAAATGACAAAAATAAAATTAAGTAGACCTGATTCACATATAAAACATAATCACTACATAGTATATAACAAAGTTGCTTCCTCTGTCCCTATGTCCCCTTGTACGCTTAAATCTTTAAAACTACGAAACGGATTTTAATGCGGTTTTTTTAAAGTGATTGATCATTGAAGAGGAAGGTATACATTATACCCATGCGAAGCCGGGGCGAGCCGCTAATATACAGAATAATACACACAAAACATACGAAACAATTTTCATGATAAATAGAAAGAATGCCACAACAATTATAAATAAGGATGTCTAGCTTAAATCAAATAACGCCCGCAATCAATAACTTCGGAATACCCATTGCAATAAATTTTCCCGTCTTCCAGATCCAATGTAACAGGTCCGCCGACCAAACGCCTTAGGGCACACTAATTCAATCAATCGGTTGACCATAAATAAAACCGAAGACGTTTCGCGATACAAACCTCCAACGTAATTGAGAAGCAACGACTCAGTAGCTTTAAGCGACAAATCAATTAAATCCCGAGAAGATAAAAAGGATGCATTAATAATGACTAAGTCGCCACGAATATAATTTATCAAAACAACTGTGGATGTCCATTAGTCTGACGCTACTGAAACATGAAATTAATTTGTTATAATCTGCTAACAAATGTGATAATATGTTTTGCATAATGGGAATTATTGCATGAAGGCAGATGTGAGTTAAATATGCAATTTTAAGTTACGATACAATAATTACTACGATTGTAAAGTTGTTATTTCGTATAACTTGTAACATTTCCGAATATTATTTACTAGCTGCTACCTGCGGCTTCGCCCGTGTTTTCACAGAAACCCGGTGTGCGATCGGGATTAAAAATAGCCCATATGTTAATCCAGGTCACAATCTATCTGTCTTCCAAATTTCAGACAAATCCGTTCAGCCATTCGAGCGTGAAAGAGTAACAAACATCCATACATCCATACTTACAAACTTTCGCATTTATAATATTAATAGGATTAGCAGTTTCACGCAGGTTCGCCTGCGTAACTTGGGTATTACTACACCAATTTTGATGAAAAAAACCTTTGTCACTCAGTCATAATGTAGCATTCTAAGGGTGAAAGAATTTTTGAAATCGATCCTGTAGTTTCGGAGCCTATTCATTTCAAACAAACAAACAAAAAATCAAACATTTGCTCTCTATAATATTAGTATAGATTTATAGAAAACTAGATTCACGAATATGGTGATTAATATATATGAGTGGTAGTTTACAGTATATAGGCTTAAATTTAATTACAGTCTTAAAATGTTTATTATTAAATAACTAAACTGATTATAATTATAAACGATTTGCTTAAAAGTTAAAGTATATGTAGTTAGATTTTTTTTTAAATATTAAAATATTTGTACTCCAAAACATAGTAGAATATATTGATATACTTAAATATTTTTGTAACATTTCATTATTACACACAAATTAATTTAATTTTCATTTTTTATATTAAAATTTTAGTTTAACCAAAATATTATACAGCGCCACAAATCTAACTACTTGTTTGTTTTTCTTTATGACCACCTATGAATTCGAAGATGGTTCTACCAACTTAGTTTTATCAAAAATAGAGTCGTGCAATTGGACTGTCAGACGTCGTAGACATCGTAATAGTTCCGATAGCTTTAAGAATACCAGAATTTTTGTTAAGACAATTCACGATTAGGGTATATAGTACGTACGGCTCTAAGCTATAATGTCTCCTCAAAAGAACAGCAACATGGTGAACAGCAATACAATCTCGTTGTGTTAAAGCTAAGCGAGGATGCAATTCTACATTAATGATCCACCAGAGTCAAACAAATAAATATACAACTGGGAAAGATCGCGTTATTAAAGACATTCTAAACGATTGTAGACACGCATTCCAACAAAGTTTACCTTGGAGAAGACTTTGTTTCCATCTTCCATTTATTATTACATCTTCGGTCCGGACGGATTCAAACCAATATTTACAACCGTCTAGACCAATGTTTCCCAAACATTGTTCTGTCATGGAACGGTAATTTTTAAACTACCCTTTCGTGACCTGAGTGGGTAACTTTTAAACACTAACTGCATACATTAGGTAATTTCACATATATTTATAAACTAACAACTTCATCGATCCGTTTAAACTATCCGAATATCTATGATTGAGGGAGATACGCGGACGGTATAGTGAGATGATGCGCATGCGTTTGCAGTTTTCATGTCTCTGTTAATCGCTATCAAATGTTGCGACCCGGTATTTAATATAAATGGTCCGGTACTAGGTCGCGACCCGGCATTTGGGAAACACTGGTCTGAACCCCCTGTCATTTGGTATGAGGAATCTGAACAGCAACGATTTCAACAATTCTTTCAAAGATTGGATTTTGAGGATTGAGTTCATACCGGGAACGCGACGTATGCGTCGCTGCGTAAAACAACGTTTGCCGTTAAACAATATTTTTACTGATATGATTGATTTTAATGATAATATATTGACATATAAATGTGCTAAATAAATTATTATTTTGAAAAAAAAGGAAAAAGAAAGTATCTTCACGCCCATATCCCCAAAGAGATAGGCAGAGGCACATTCAGGGCACCCACGACTAGCCTAAGACACTAAGTCCCACAATATGATAGATGGTAAGCCTATCGCCAGCCGAGCACATTTCGAATTACGAGCAACATTTTTTATTAGAAAATTGGAAAAACCCAATTTTCTTTTTGTTGAGATTTAAATAATACAAAACAGTTATTTGTTATTACATTATGCTAACATTATATCCAAAGAAAATAACTATCAAGTTACATTATGTGACCGTCGCGTTGGTCGCGCGGTTAACGAACACGCATGAGTCCACAAACCGCGAGGCTCAGGTTCGGTTTCCGACGGAGTCGGTCATTTGTATGATGTGCACTTAAATGTCTGTATTTCCGGGTCTGGGTTTTTATTAAATTTAGCCCAGTATCTATTCAACTACTCCTATGAATTAGTATCGTTGTCTAAATCCAATAACGTAAACAATATTATTTCTCTTACTTTGGGGTTGGATTTATTTATCTAAGCTTCTTGCTAATAAATTGAACTTCTTCCAGCTCACCTGTGAATTGAAATATATTTTATTCTTTTATTTTCAACTCATTGGAAAATCAATAGCATGAATTTAAGAAAGTATCTTAACACCACCATGCTGGAAGAGCTAGACTGAGGCGCAACCAGGGTACCCACGACTAGCTTCTGCCACCTATCTGATACTTGATATCTTCATATCAAGTATCTGATAGGTGGCAGAACTATCGCTAACCGAGTATTTAGACAACCCAGGGCAACCTTGTTTTTATTTTATTATAATTAAAAAAATGGCACTACTAATCAAAAAGTCAGTCAATTACATATTTTCATAAGATACAAAATACACTTAAGCTATGACAGCAAAAATGAACAACTTAATTCAAAATATCTATTAGAATAAAAAAAAAGATATTTGCACGAATTGCCACTTGTAATACATAACAATGGTTTTAAAAGGTAAGGTACATTTTATGTGCTCTCAAAGTTGAAATAAATTCAAAAAAGTCAAAATAAAAAAGAAAATAAACAGTGCAGATTATGTATCAAATTAAGCATCAAAACACTTTGCTAAAGCTGCTTACAGACTTGCATGTGAGCCTCTTAGTTCCACTCATCTACACAGCAAAGGAAAACAAAAACAAACCTCCCCCGAAATAGGAAGCGATCCATAGCTTAGCTTTAATCCGAGCGCGTGTCAAGGGTGCTCGCCCACGAATGGGATTGACAGGTTGCAGTAGAAAATTAATCGTGAAAAATCTGTGTGTACATTGGCGACGGGTGTAAACTGAGCTGCAGTTAAATCTTGCCACGTGCTATCTATTAACAGTTGACACTATTGGGTCTAAGCCAAAAGGGTGAATCAACAATTTTTCCGAATATAAAACTTACTAAGATTGAAGAAGTAAATGAGTCAAAGTAATCAAAACAACATGATATTAAAAAAATAAGTTAAATATGTGGAAACACTATATAACTTTGACATTACGTATTATATTATTTAATTTTATTTTAGTCATCTGAAAACTTAAATACTGTATGTAAAAGTATGTAGGTAGTAGTAACAAATAAAGTAGATACTTATCGTTAAGGGCCGATTGCACGTCCTTGGGTTAAATATTTAACTCTAAGGCTGGGTTTCACCATCGAATTTAATCGCGATCAACATAAAAACGCGTTTAGTCAATTGTAACGATTGATATTATTTTATTGTCAAATAAATATTGGGTATTGTAAATATTTTATAACTTACTAATATACTGTTTATTGTTATTTGTATTATTTCTAATTATTGTTTGTTTATATCGTTTACTAGTTTACGTGGTAATATACTCAGGAGGTGAGGATTTTGTCAATTTTAAAAGAGTACTTGTAGGAGCTTATGAAAGGGATCATTGTTGATATTTGAACTCTTATACAATGAAATTACTTTTAGTAAACTCGGTTTTTAATATGATCGGTAAAATCAGTCCTAAGGTAGCTTCTAACACATAACTTAATCGGTGTGTGTTTGACATTTTAAACTTGATAAAATTTAACATAGAAACATGCAAGTGATCCTTAAACAGTTAAAGTAATAGATAAAATCTATAGCATCGGCTCTGTGGTCTAGCGGTCTAGGTGTTAAACTTGACTTCATGAGGTCCCGGGTTCAAATCCCGGGTCGAGCAACCAAAAGGAAGTTTGGTTTTTCCAATTTTCTAATAAAAAATGTTGCTCGGGAATGGATATGTGCCCGGTTGGAGTACCTTCCACCTATCACGTTGTGGGACTTAGTGTCTTCGTCTGGTCGTGGGTGCCCTTGTTGTACCTCTGCCTACCTCTTCGGGGATATGGGCGTGAAGATACATCTTCTTCTTCTATAATCTGTAGCATAATATGGTACCCTTGTAGATCCAAGGCCGTTGAGTAGAATAGACCATCTGCTTCTCTGCCAGGCAGCTCGTAAGAGGCGAGCAAAGGTTAAATAAGTCATCGCTAACATCATTGGTGGTAAATTGCCGTCTCGATGGTGGGGTAGTCGGTACACTTGCACGGTTGGTATGACTCCTCGGCCACAAGACAGCAACGCACCTACAACATTTATAGTGTCTGTCTACTGTCGTCTTACGGAGATACGTGTGCTTGTTCGCAATGATCACTGGGTTTCTTGTGTGATGAACAAATATGTCTATAACTATAAGTCCAGATTGCTATTTATTAAAATAGTTATATTATGCTTATTTCACATATTACATTTGATAGGAGGCCTTGCAATTTAGCCTGACCTATTTATTATTCTTCTTTCTAATTATTTTGTTATAACAGGAGTTACATAGATTGCTTAAATCTATTCTATAGTTTCCGTATACTGATAATCTTATAACTATAATATGAAAAGAAAACTGAACATTGTTAGCTGAATGCACATATAACGTACCACCGTCCATACTCATAGTGATTCCTTTGGGCTTCTTATTATATGTCGTGATAGAGGAAGTGAGTCAACGAGTAGGTTTTTCAATAGACAGGATACTATTTTTTTATGATATTGGAAGGCAAAGAAGCAGACGGATTTCCTGATGGTAAGAAATTCACGTCACCTAAAGACACCAAAGGTGGCAATGGTGCGTGACCAACTTGAGGCCGGGATGTTAGGCCTCGAGCAAAAGTAAGTTTACCGGCTACCTAACCTCCAAACAGGAACACGTCTTGACGTTATGGCGGCAGGAGTAGGTAAGGCGGTAGTACCAATCCGGGTGAGTCGCTGCGAAACTCTACCACCTAGTCAGATGTCACGGTGTTAGTGACGGTGCTCTAGTGACTATGCTCACCTTTTACGAGCTGCCTGGTAGGAAGGTAGATGGTCTAATCTGCAAACGAGCCCGGACCAACACGGGGAAAATGTAATATATTTATAGTATGAAATGTAAGTCACATTTAAGTACCAAAAAAATCAACAGAAAGAACAAAATTATTTATCAAATTTATGGATAAACAATATCTGAAAGGGAAAAAAACTATCTTTGAGCCCATATCCCCGAAGAGGCAGGCAGAGGCACAACCAAAGCACCCACGACTAGCCGAAGACACTGAGTCCCACAATGTGATAGGTGGCAAACCAAACGCCAACCGGGCACGTATCCAATCCCGAGCAACATTTTTATTAGAAAATTGGAAAAACCAAGTTTTCTTTTTGTTGCCCAACGAGCCGTCGAACTCAGGACCTCATGCAGTCAAGTCCAACACCTGGACCTTTAGACCACAGAGGCAACTACACAACACTATATCTATATTTTTTAACTTATTTATCTAGCTAAAGTGCAATATAACAGAATCACAAAATGCGACAAAATATTATCACTATAATAAAAGATAAGATAGAAATATGCTAGCTTTTGAACAGTGCTTCCAAGTTTACAAGTTCCAGTCTTAAACTTAAAACAGCGTAATAATTTCGCTCATTGCAATTGTCGCCCCAGGGCGAAACGGTAGGGGAAATTGTGATATATAACAGTCGTAATTTCTCGTCCTTATCTCTGCTTTTATTATAATAATATAAGTTATCGCAATAATAAGAGACGGCCAATGAGTAACAAATTCTATCAGAGGAATTTATCTGGCCGTAGTCTCACTTTATTAATGCATACAATGTAATCGACATTTATCATTAAGAATCGCTAGATAACACTAAGTAGTATTTATTGACTAGCCACATTTGTTTTTGGATAGAAATAAATGTTTTTGTATAAAGAAATAAATGAATATACTTTCAGTGTCGTTTTATATGTTACTTTATAGTGTAGCCCCATGTTTCTGTATTAATTTTTCATAAACAGCATTGCACACTTTTTGTGACCAGTAAAAAATGTTAAACTCGCGTCAGGATACGTGACCTGATCAGAAATTCGTAAAACCGAGGGAGATTAAAACCACTGTATGTTTTCGCCGCATTTCATACTGTGGTCTTCGTTTCGGTATATCTTCAAACTTGCTTACAAGGCCACAAACAGAGCTGTGAAGTAGCCTAAAGAGTTTATATATAAGACAACGCACAAAATATGCATATTTTGCAATTGACCCCGTGTTGGTCTGGGCTCCTTTGCAGAATAGACCATCTGCCTTCCAGCCAGGCAGCTCGTAAAAGGCGAGCATAAGCTTACCTTACCGTGACATCTGACTAGGTGGCAGAGTTTCGCAGCGACTCACCCGGATTGGTACCACCGCCTTACCTATTCCTGCCGCTATAACTTTATGAGGAGTTCCGGTTTGGAGGGTAAGGTAGCCGGTAAACTTACTTTTGCTCGAGGCCTAACATCCCGGCCTCAGTTTGGCAACGCACCATTACCAACTTTGGTATCTCTAGGCGGCGTAAATTTCTTACCATCAGAAAATCCGCCTGCTTGTTTGCCTTCCAATACCATAAAAAAAATTACGTTTTTTTATTACCCCATGTTTATATATTTATTGTTTTACCCCATTGCAGGAAACCGATGGTTGTACGTGTCGTGGTTGCTCCACTCTCGCGATCTCTCCCTAAATATATAAAACCGTGACTATTCGTAAAACAAAAGCTTCAATTACCTAATTTTATCGAATAAACATGTTGTTCATTACTTTTAAAGAAAAATATTGTCTTTTTGAAATCTGTACTAATATTCTAAATAGGAACGATTTGACAGTTTGTTTTGGATCCGGAACTACTGAACCTATTTTAATAAAAATATTCCATTACAAACTGATATCATCCTGATTGAACATAGTTACATACGTTATTACTAGGCAACGTTTCTGAATTTGTCCACACTTGTGAAGACGGGACAGGCTGCTGGCCTCATGATAAACTAGCTGAGTTCGCGACTTCGTCCGCGTGAAAATAAATAAAACAGTTATTCAGTTAATTTATAGTTTTATGAAATAAAAATAGTCTAAGTTACTTCTTATTACATCCGGTACCTGCAAGTGAAAATCCCGTCAACATCGGTCCAACCTTTCCAGAGATTAGCCAGAACAAACAGACATATGGACTGACACACTGACAAATACTGTAAAAAATGTTGTTTGGTACAAGTAACGCATAAATTTCAAATGCAGCGAAAACGGTTATGTAACAGTCAAGAAACTCCCTAATTTTATTCATTTGTATAGATTAAAGAAATTTGTTGTAACTCGAACCTATTTAATATTTCAGTAAATCTTATTTAAAAGTTTTGATACAAAGTTTCACAATTTTCTATAAATGAACCTGTGCACTTGGTTAATCTGCTAGCTTAACATGTCCAGGAATAAGTCAAGCCATCTTGGAAACTGGGATCCGTATTAAAGCAACGACTAATCAGATATGTGCCAAAAAGAAAAAAACAATTATAAACGAAGATTATAACCGTCACAGCTTTTGTATCGAGAAACCTTTATCTCAATTTTTTAATAAATATTATTTTTTCAAACTCTTCAATTACGTGTGACTCTTGGCACTTTGACCGCCTAGTTGGTCAAGTGGCTAGCGTACACGCCTAACTACATCGACTAACCGCGAGGATCGTGTTCGATTCCCGACGGGAGCAGGTATTTGTGTGATGAACATTTAGATGTCTGTATTTCCTGTTCTGGGTGTTTATTAAATTTATTCTGGTATCTATTTAAGTATTTCTATCAATTAGAATCGTTGACTAACACCCATAACACAAGCATATAATTTACTATTTGGGTTAGATTCAATTTGTGTAACTTGTGCAGGGATATTTATTTATTACTTCTTTTGCACATATTCAAACAATCCGTAAGGCGTAAGACGCCTAGCGTGAAGATATGTATGTATGTGTATGTCTACAATGATAAAATTTGTCGATTCCAAGATGAGGCGAACCAACAAACTGGTGGTAAACTAACAATTTCATAAAATGAAGTCAGTCATAACGAGGTGGAAAAGTTCTATGCAGCAGCCCGCCCTCTTCCTACTAATCACAACCAGATCACCAAAAGGGGCCATTACCTAAGACTTTCTTCAAAACAACAAAGATATCTATGAAAACCATTAGCAAACTTACTGACTTGAGCTGAAACTATTTGCATAAGTTGGCTGACTACTCCACTTTACACAACCGGAACACGACAACGATGAGCAAAACACTATCTTTAGTCTAGTTAACCTTGAGGTTAGTGTAGTTTGCCAAAAACCGTTAAACTTGCATTATGCCAGATTTCCTCTGTGGCGTAGCGGTTAGGTGTTGGGCTACCAAAAGAAAACCATGGCCCGGGATTGATTTTTTTCCCAGTTGGCGCTAGGGCACCTAAACAATGTGTCTAATTAAAATTACTAATAAAATTAGTGTCTTCAACTAGTCGTGGGCACCATAATGTGCTTCTGCCTATATTTTTGGGGATATGTGTATGAAGATAATGCCAAAATATAAAAACACATTTAAATTTCCCCGTGTTACTCCGGGCTACTTTGCAGAATAGACTCTGCCTTCCTGCATGGTAGCTCGTAAAAGGCGAGCATAGGCTTATCGTCACTCCACCGTGACATCTGACTAGGTGGTGGTAGAGTTTCGCAGCGATTCACCCGGATTAGTACCACCAACGTACCTATTCCTACCGCCACAACGTCATGACGTGTTCTGGTTTGGAGGGTAACGTAGTTGGTAAACTTACTTTTGCTCGAGGCCTACCATCCCGGCCTAAAGTTGGCAATGCACCATTACCACCTTTGGTGTCTCTAGGCGGCGTGAATTTCTTACCACCAGGAAATCCGTCTGCTTGTTTGCCTTCCAATATCATTAAAAAAATTCAAACCCTATTTCACAATCCATGAAAAAGGAAACGTCTAGAACATTCCACAATCTTAAGACATTTAAATTCAAACACTACTTCACAGTCCATGAAAAAGGAAACGTCTAGAACATTCCATCCAACATTCCATATCTTCAAATACGAATAACGCCACAAATTCAAGGGTGTCTTACAGAGATCCGCCCCGAAGGTTGTTATCGGGACAGTAAGCAGACAATAAGTAACAAATTATGTTCATGCCACGGGCATCCTTATCATTCGTGACGTTGCGAGCCCGTGTATCCTGATTCGACCCTAGCGTTGTTTCTAGTTGGACTTCTATTGTTATTTTCTTTTATGCCTTGTACATTTATACTTAAAGTTGCATTTAACAAACCAATATCAAAAACAGTATCTTCAAGCCCATATCCCTGAAGTAGTAGGCAGAGGTACAATTAGGGCACCGACGACTAGCCGAACACATTGAGTCTCACAAAGTAATCGGGAAACCTATAGCCAACCGGGCACATTTGAAATCTCGGGAAACGTTGTTTTTTTTATAAGGAAATTGATGGAACATTTTTTTTGATGCCCGACCCGGGGATCGAACTTAGGAGCTCATAAAGTCAACCTAGTTTAATCTAGAGAGATAGAATCTAGATAGAAGATTTTTTAAAAACGATTCACAAACGAAGGAAAAATCGATCGAGTCGGACATAAAATAACTTCCTTATTTTTCAAGTTAGTCAAAAAAAGAAACATCAAATTTCCTCTTGTCACTTACTTCTGAGTTTCCTGAAGAAAAATCCTGAAGATTTTTGCATGAAAGATGAATTTGTATGCGTTCATATGACGAAATCTTTTTATAGTTAAAATATGCATGTAAATAGAGATATATACCCACATGAAATCCAGCGATAGCGTTCCCCTGCAGAATTTCCAGTAATCCGAACATTTGCCCCTATTATTACGGGGGTTAAACGTTTTTTCTGTTGATAACATCACCTTCCAAAGTACTTTTACTGACCTTTTTGTTTCTTACGAAAAATGTCTTTAAACACTTTCATACCTTTGTAATAGAAAATAAAATATGTACTTTAGTATAAAATAAACATAAAGAATTGAACACATAACATTTTTTTTTTTCATTTCTTGTTATTTTACTAGTAAATTAATATGCACCATTTATCCATTTTCTAGTATTACAAAAAACGTGCGAAATGTGTTAATGTTTGGTTTGTTTGTTTTTTTTTCAGTTGTTGTTAATTAATTTTCCCCTTTGTGGGCCCGGTGAAAGCCGTTAGGTCATGCTACCATGTCTTCTAAAGCGGTGGTCACTTTACACAAGCTCACTTTGAGAGATTTGGCGGCAGCAAGGAAATTCACGATACACTAATTTCTTCATGATTATTTCATTTGTGCACTTTCACTGAACAAAATTAAACTAATTCCCACCTAAATTAACTAATTTTACTCATAATTTACACTAAATTCAATAATTGTGAAAAAATTATGACCATCTTCATTCACGATGGCGCCAAAACGATAGAATAATATACCAGTCCTGGGGGGTGATTCTGTAACTCAGTTACCAACTCAAAATGGATGAGTGTACATCAAATCGCTGTCAAATAACATGTTTTATTTTTGCTATCTCCAGTGACTAACAGAAATACAATAGAGATAGCAAACACAAATGTCGTCATTTGATGTACACTTTTGCAGTTGGAGTTGGCAACGATAATTACATAAAAGATACATAATCACCCTCCTGGTTTTTTTTACATATATATTAATTTGTCCCTTTCTGGCACCGACTAAGACCTTTAGGCCGTGCTGCCACGTAATCCATAATAATAAATTCTTTTTGTTATTATTTATTTTAAATTTACATTGTCAGTGTCGTATTGTATTGTTTTCTCCATTTTTCAAAGCCATTTCCTTTACTAAATTCAAAGGTAATTTATGTACTTGACGTCGTTAATTTATTTTATTATATAATATCATATTAGGATATGCATATTATGTATTGTTATGTTTGTATATATTTATATTCCCCTTATTTACACTCAATTATAAAATTTAAATGCTAAATCCTAAAATCATCTTCACGACTATGTATGATTTTTTTTAAATCTTTTGTTTTCCCTCTATCTCTTATACGAGTTATATGTTATGTAAACTCATATCTTGATATTTCGTTTCTTTTGCTAATTTCTTCTTCAATATTCTTTCTTTTCCAAGCTTCTGCCTCTTCTGTCGTGACATGATACTGAAATTTCCAATTTTCATTAGTCATTATAAAATGGCAAGGGTCTTGAGTAAAGCGGTGGCCTCATTACTCCAGCTCTTTTTGCGAGGTTTGGTGGCAACGAGAAAATACACGATACACTAATTTCTTTATAAATATTTCACTTGTACACTTTGCTGAACAAAAATAAATTATTTGCAGCCTAAATTAACTAATTTTACTAATAATCTCTACAAAGGTCAATAATTACAAAAAATATGGCGCCAAAACTCGAGATTTTTATGCTCAATTGTTGAGTCAATAGGCCAATTTTATGTCAATCATACTGCGCCAATTTATGGAGGTATCTCCATCATGAATTAAGTGACAATGATAAATGACGTTAGTTTAATTTTCTTTATGTTGGTCCGGGCTCATTTGCAGAATAGACCATCTGCCTTCCTGCCAAGCAGCTCGTAAAAACGCGAGCATAGGCTTACTGTAACTGACATCGTAACATCTAAGTGGTAGAGCTTTTCAGCCACTCGCCGAGATTAGTATCACTGCCTTGTCTATTCCTGACGTTTTGCTCTTGATCATCAGGAAATCTGTCTTCTTGTTTGGCTTCTAATATCATAAAATAAATAAATAAAAAGTTTAGCTCCATTTTTAAAATTCATTTGTTGTTCATTTGTGACACGCTAATTTTTGAGTTTTGTTCTGGCACCTTACATAGAAGAGATAGTCGTTGTTGTTTCGTAATTACTGAATTTCGTGTCTTGCCCATTCCCGCCATCTCATTAAATGAGCTTAAGTAAGGAGGCCACTGCCTTTATCAAGACTTGATAAGCATGACTTTCTTTGACGATTAATGACTAATTTTGAATAATTTAAATCCGAATTTATTAAAAACTGTTTATTGAAGTTTCAACTTTACTCCGAGAACGAAAGAAAAAATCCCCAATTTAATAATTGTAATCTTATCAAATAATCCTTTTTTCGGATTGGTTTAATTGATTTAATACAAGGGCTGCTATTTGTATCCGGAGTAATTGGATAATGTTTACATATTTTTTTTAGTTTTTGGCAGGCGCTTTAGTCAAGTTTGTGTTTGCATCAAGAGACCCGATTTAGCTAACATCGGGTTTAAATTATTTAAAATTAGTCTAACATTACGTCAGGGTCCGGAGTGAAGTGGTGGCCTCCTTACTCAAGCTTATTTATTGAAATTTATCAAAGTACTAATTTTTACATTAACTAAACAAAACGGCGAAGCAAATCTAAAGCCAAAATGGTAGCAAAATTAACACATTCAATGCCACCATAGTTTTCTAAACTGATGACGAAAAACCAGGGACTGCTTTTTCTGTTAAAGGTGCCAAAATTCATAACAATATTAAAAAGTTAATTATATTATTTAAAAATAAAACTATTTGCTGTTTTACATATGTTAATCGTAAGATTTTTTATTTTAATTATACTCGTAATTATGAGTCTCGCATTTCTTTTTAAAACGAATCCTAATACACTGACCTTCTTAACCGTTACTCTCCCGGAGTCGAGAGACCATGGGGCCTGAAAAAATATAATTGGGTTACAGGGGTCATATTCATTATCAAATTCTACTTTTAATTTATTTTTAAATACAATTACCAATAAACCGTCACATCTAAGGATTTTAAATTCTTCCACTTTATACCATAATATTTTATTGTGATAAGTTATACGTTTATTTCAATAATAAAGTATTATTATTTATTTTTTAAGGAATATAAACTCCTTGAAGCTGATCGTTTAACATTTTAAAATACAACCGCCATAGTTGGATGCACTGGTAGAGAGGAGCAATAGAGAGCTTCAACACTATACAGGGTGTACAAATACGTGTTCAGATTACACTCTTTTGATATCGTAAACGAGTAGATTGTTTCCAACATTCCGCCGGAAAATAGCAAATGGATTTGGACTTACACGTACCCTTCTTTTACCCTTCCATAAAATAGAAAATGCCTTCAGTCGCGACTTCCGGCGGATCCCCATTGTCTGCCTCAACGCTTGCTACCCTTTGTATTAGAAGAAGGAACTTGATAAACAAAGGTGTGATTTATTTATTTCGCATTGTTTAATTTAACAATATTCTCTTTATGATACTAGCAATCACTAGCTGTATCTGTTAACTTCGCTCGTTTTGAGACGATTCTAATTAAACATTTTAATACGTCTGGACAACAAAATTATTTTTGTGGCAATGTAATATCTTTGTAAAAAGTTTATGTAGTTTCTGAGTTATTTTATCGCCATTTACGCCTATTTTTTATATTTATTATATTTACAACTATTAACGACTTAACTTCTGGAGGTCCCGGGTTATATCCGGGATTTCTGATAAAAATAATAATTTCCGGGATTGGATACGTACCTGGTTGGCGTACATTGTTATAGTATGTTAGTGTCTTCGGCTAGTCGTGGGTATCTCGTCCCTTTTTAAATATTTTACGACGAACCAATTAGAATATTTGTGAAGTGAAGCTATTTCTGGTAATTAATTTATGTTTTAAATTATTACCTCGTTTACAACCATAATTACTACTTTTATATTATAAAAATCGTAATTCAAAAAATACAGTCCAGGATTCCTGGCTACGCCCTTCTTTTTCAGGGTCTTACGTGAAGCAGTAACATCTTTAACTGAGCTTATTGAATGAGATTTGACATTATCGAGAAAATACATAATACACTAAATTTTTCATGAAAAGTTTCTTTTTTACGAAATTTAGCAATTAATATAAAAAAACCACATCCACCATTTCTCGCTGACCGGCCAAAACAAACCTACTTTACTGAGTTATGAACAAAAGACGGTATATATAAATGATAGCATTCTAAAAAACGTTCTAAATTTGATTTTGTATCACCATCATCATCATCATCAGCCGGAGGATGTCCACTGCTGGAAATAGGCCTCCCCCAAAGAGCGCCACAAGTCACGATTACCAGCCGCTTGTAACCAGCGACTCCCCTCGAGTTTGACCAAATCATCAGTCCACAGGGTGGGAGGTAGTCCAACACTACGTCCTCCGGTACGGGGCCACCACTCAAGAACCTTTCTTCCCCAGTGGTTATCGGCTCTGCGAGCAATGTGACCTGCCCAATGCCACTTCAGCTTGCTGATTCTCTGGACTATGTCGGTTACTCTCGTTCTCTTGCGGATCACCGAATTACCGATCATATCATGCAGAGAAACACCGAGCATAGCCCTCTCCATAGCACGCCGAGCGACTCTGAGCTTATTTAAGAGGCCCACATTTAACGGCCAAGTCTCAGTTCCATATGTCAGTTTGGCGCAACTTTCATATAAAAAAATTAAAAAAATAAGTTTGCTATGTTTTTTATTCGCCCAAATCACATGACACTAGTTGCCTTATATCTGAATGACTTTAGACTTGCTTTCAAATTGTACGGTTTATACTTTTTCAAATAAACTTCATATAAAATTCGGGTTTGCTATGTATCTATGAAAGTCCCGCCTCTTATTACGTAGTATTTATATATCTTTGCCATATGTCATCACCGGTAACACACACTGGTCGAAGATTTTTGTATATTTTAATTCAAATTTCGAAACAATTTATAAAAATCCTATGACTTCTTTATTTAGTCTAGCTTTAGCGAAACAGGACAAACAAATTTTAACACGTCTTATCGAATTCAAGTCTAAAGACATCAGTGTCAGTTTTCCTAAGCTGTTAACTTAAATATGAATTTAGGTAATAAATTGCAGCAGTAACTTCGTTATAAGTCTGCGTTTGCCACGACACTTGTTAGGCCTGCCAAATATATCAAAAATACGTAATTGTTGCTTATTTTTATAGTCTGTATTCTCTAAATTGAAATAGATTCAAATATTTATTATAGCGCCTGTAAAAAGAGAAGCTTGTTTATCATTGCTCGAACATACGTTACAACCGTCAATAATGAGAATAATTCTACTTTTCCAATCAACTTTTCTCAACAGAAAGAGTCAAAGTGTTCATACCCCATCCCAGTCCTTATTGTGACTGTTTCTCTTGATCAGCAAGTTGTAATTGTAAGTGCAATAAATCACTTGAGTGTTAGATGGTATCGAAATACCCGCGATTGTGGGCGTCGCAAATAAAACAACCGCAGCATGTGTGTGGCGTGTGCATTAGTCATGGTCTACTAGAGTTTATAAACGTAGGATGTGCGTATTCCAAATCGGACATAAATAACTTTACACAGATAATTTTAATGTATATCTTATCCGCCTTTTTTCTTGACTGGCATCTCTGAATATTTGATAGTTTGTTTTTTATTTTTATTAGTTAATTTGCCCCTTTCTGGGGCCGGTTAAAGCCGTAAGCCATGCTACTATGTCTTCCGTATGAATTAATTTTTATACATGTTTTTTATTCGCACACAAACAATGGAAGTCGTCTATCAAAGTCATTTTTTCCCAACAGTTTAATCCCGGATTTTTTTAAACTAAACGTGTACAGATTTTTCTAACTTATTATGCCTCCAAACTAGAACTTTTCTATGCCTTTCATCAGTTTGAAGTCATAACGTGTACTGAGCTACCTATCATAAAAAAAGAAGTTAAAGTTAATAAACACGCGGCCTTTTTTTGTACAACTAGCATGAAATTTTCTATATACAATCGTTACTATAACGTGCATAAATATACAAAAATAGACGCACCAAATATACTAAAAATAGAAACCTATCTCTTTCCTTTTCACTGTATGCACAAAAGATCTTGTCTTTCATATTTCACAGTCGAGACCACGACGTGAAATTGATAAAAGTTAATTTTTGGTAATTTTTGCTTGACATTTTGGATGTTCATTCTAAACACAGAATGATCGATATCGCAACTTCATGCTTTGTGTATTACATAGTTTAAATGACTAGCATACATTCAAATTAGGAAAGATAATGAAGAAAAGATCATGGTAGATAATTATAAGATACCAGCGCTTGTTTTTGCCACTCTACAATGGACAATGATAATTTTATTTCAGGGCTTAACATGAAAAGTATCCGAAAGAAGAGTTATCTCATGTTTCCAGATTGGACACTCTAGGGCTATCAGATTTCCGCTCTAATGATTAATTCAAAAACAGGTATCATCTTCAGATATAAATTTTAATTTTAAAAGAAATACAAAAACTTGTTACAATATATTTTGTTTGTTACTTGAACACGTTTTTTCATAATTTACTATTCCTCCACATGATTGTTACTAAACTTTAAAAAAAAACTACAGGTAAAACTGTCTGCAAGTAAGAATTTTATAGAAATGTGAAAGGGGAAATTGTATCAGCAGCGAGATACAGCGGAGAGTGCGGTATGACAGTGGATCCAAATTGGACAAGACAACATGCTTTTAGCGCGTCTCGACTCAGCCCCTGTGGGTACCAGAGTAGGATTACGGGTTACGTGTGGACCAAGTCAAAAGAGGTTTTATTTACGTAACTGAAAAATTTTTTTATGCAAGTTTGAAGTGGAAACTTACGGAGTGGTTTTTGGTAAACATAAAACTTATA
>NJDC01003683.1:0-17059 GCA_002245475.1 Calephelis virginiensis
ATTTAACACAAACAAATAATTGGGAAACACAAATTATTCCCCTAAAATTGGAAACCGAAGTTGTATTGCCAAAAACCAGTGATTCCGGAATCCGGGTTTGAAGGATGAATATTGACAGATGACAACAAAGAGTAATTTTTAATTTTATCCCAGTCGGGGAAAGGCAAAGGATCTCTGTACATACAGCCACGTCTTCTGTATTAATAAATCTTTTTCTTGTTATATATTTTCAATTTGTCTTCCGTATTAATTCTTTATTTCAGTCATTAGCAGGGATTTGAAACGTTACCAGATACCTCTATTTTTTACCGGTATATACCGTTAATTTAGTTACAATACGTCGGCCTCTATTGATAATTAACGTATCGAAAAACATTAACAGAATGAAATCACAACGAAATTGTAACTCAATAAATAACGTTATAATACCGCTAATAAAGCGACGTTGCCGCTTTTACATTCTGTTTTGCTGAGCTCTTTTGTGATTCGCCGATGGCGGCCAACTCGAAAAACGCGACGCCCGCGCTCCGCGCTGTTGCTTCTGCGAGTTGGCAACTTACGTACAACGTATTGCGATTTTCGAGATATATTAATATTATGATTTATGACGTTGACGATCAGTCAATAGTAAACAGTAATAGGGTAAGTGCGCCTATTTGCGTCCACCGCTCAGTCAAACGGTGTCAGCGAAATGGACCCCATTTCGCTGACACCGTTTGAAAAACTTAAAAATAAGTGTACTTACTTACAAACTAGGAAAATAAAAAGTCGCGTCTGCCTATAATACATTATATTAGAAACTCATATACTCAGACAAAAAAAAACCGTTCGCATAACTTTTCCTGTCTAAAAAAATAATAAATTTAGCATTCCAAAAAAAATGTGCTAACATCTACAATTTTAGTAAAAATATAGTGAACCGGCATGTGTTTCATATGTAATTTCTCAATATTTTAAGCTTATTCAAAGATTGCATTTGTTCCTAGACCTTGAAAATGAATATAAGAATAAAAATAATTATGATTTTGATTGATTATTGTATTTTAAAAAGTTGAATGAGGTAGACGCGAACTGGCACACCAATTTAATGAATCAGCCAGTTTGCGTCGACGGTGGACGCCAACTCATCTTACTATCTATGACTTGATCCTTTATTTTATTTTATTATAAGGAAATATGTGATAAGGATGGGGTTTTAATTTATTTTTATCTACCATTATTACTACGCTTACTAAAATTGCCAATTTGCGTCCACATAATAATCGCAATAGAAAAAGATATGGATGTCGAAATTTACCTGGATGCAAACTGGATGGAAGGATGGATTAGTTTGCGTACACTTGTGTATTTGAATACTAAATCTTAATTAACTATTCTTAAAATAAAATTAAATCAGACGGTCTTATATAGGTGCCAGTCTATAGAGTGCGTTGCATCATCCCTTCGAGACTAGTACCTGCCAAATCTCCGGAAAGGAAAAAGCGCATCGAAGTGTTTCTGACTTATTCCATTTGTACAGAAGTAGCTGTATTATAAATTTGAACTACATAAAGACAAATATGTAAGCATATTCAGGCTCGTATCCCCAAAGAAGCTGACAAAGGTGCAATTAGGCCAACCACGATTAGCCTAACATACTCGGTTCCACAATGCTATAGGTGGCAAACCTTTTGCCAACCGGACATATGCTCTATCCTGGGTGGCGATATTTTTATTAGAAAATAAATATGATAAAGCAATCTGTAAAAGGCTAAAGCGCACAGTGCTTATTTTTATTCAAATCCGACATGCTTACTTTAAATCTTACTAGTATAATATAAATGTGAATAAAAAGAAAGAACTCTTTCACGCTCGAAACGTTGGAAAGATTTGACTGAAATGTAAAACACAGATAGATTTGAATTCTACTTTTAATTCGATTCTCTCAACAAGATCTTGGAGAAAACACGGAAGAAGCCGCGAGAAATAGCTAGTAATACCATAATCGCTATGAACACTTAAAGCAAGAGCAAAACTCACGCGAGTCTCGCCTGTGTTGGTAATACGAGTATAAAGTTTTCGTGTGTGATTTATCAAGACGGTAGTTTAACCAATTGGGATAATTCAAGTTTTCGCTTTCTATTTATTTTTGGCTTTGTATTACAATATTAGATATTGCAATTTATTAAAATTATAGCCACATGTGTATAGAGGGGCTGCATTCTAATTCTGTGGCCACAGGGAGTAGCAGAGGTATAAACTTGTGTCCTACATATGGGACACGACCACTAAGACTTATTTTTTTAGTTTTAGATTTAAGATTACAATACACATTAGATATCTGAGGTAATTAGTAGCATTTCTGTATATATTTACTAGAAAATGGCTGTGATATACGTACACGGTTTAAAAAACGGATTTGCAAAGACTAAGAAATGCCGTTGGAGTTTTGGCGCCATCGTGAATGAAGATGGTCGTGATTTTTTCACAATTATTGAATTTAGAGGAAGTAAATTATGAGTAAAATTAGTTAATTTAGCATGGCCGAAAGGTCTCGGTCGACCCTAGGCCAATTAACTTAATAAAAAAAAGGAATGCCGTCACCTATAGACACCAAAGGTGTTAATGATGCGTTGAAAACCTTAGGCCAGGAAGTTCAGCCTCCTCCGCCAGTATGTTTACCGGATACCCTACCTTCCGAGTGGAACACGATAATGGCGACCAATATCATTTAGCGGAAGAAAAAGGTAAGGCACCTGCAGGTAAGGTGATGCCTGAATATTCGGACGAGTTATTGAAGGACTTTACGATCTTGCCATTATCACGGTATTAGTGATAGGTTATCCACCGCTCGCCTCGCTACGTGGCACACAAGTAGGAAATTTCATTGGTTCATTTCATTTCTTAGGCGTATGCAAACTACAAAACATGGGAACCCAAATAAAAATACAGAGTGTGTGACAGAGACAAAATGATAATAGCATTGAAAGTAACGTTAATAATTGTGTATTACGATACGTTCTTACCGTTAATTCTTAGTGAGTACCGGAACGTAATCGTTAGCGATACTAAATTGAAACGAAATCTGTAACAATATTTGAAGTAACGTTACGTTTCAAGTTACCGCTACCTCAAGCGCGACCAAGTAACGTTACACAAAAATACCGATATTTCGATCCCTGGTCATTAGTCACTATTTACACAGTCTTGTCTGGGTCTTGAGTAAAGCGGTGGTGTCGTTACACAAGCTCGTTTATGAGATTTGGCGGCAGCGAGAAAATTCACGACACACTAATTTCTTCATGATTATTTCATTAGTGCACTTTCACTGAACAAAATCAAACTAATTCCCACCTAAATTAACTAATTTTACTCATATTTTACACTAAATTCAATAATTGTGAAAAAATTACGAACATCTTCATTCACGATGGCGCCAAAAAACCAAGCAAAGAGTATAATATAAATACTAGGATGACAAATGACAATTGACAGATAGCGATGGGCGGGATACTGACACGAAACGTAGGTACAAATTCTAATCATTCGATTGTGAAGATGTTTCGAAATATTTCGATTTTAAGCATTAGTATTTACTAATTAGTAAATAGCGCAATAGCGAAATGCGAAAGCGTTCCAACAGCCCTGGTACCTAGCGAAGGAGTGGACAACGTGGGGTTTTAGTTGGTAAGAGTCCGACATTACCCCGAAAGTGGCGGGTATCCATGAGGATTTCCCCTCCAAAAAAAAGAGTGTTACATCTGGTATTAAAAACAAAACTAATTTTATGTATTGTCGTAGAATTTATATTGCTTTTTACAACTACACGCTGGTCACATTATTTTTTTTAGTTCAAGAATTAAATGTTTCTATACCATACAATTTTTTTCGATGGTCTCGTAATTTAGAAATAAAACTAAGTTGGAAAGTTTTTTAAACAATGACTAAAAGAAAATAAACGTTGGCTGTGTGGAATTTTTTTTAAACAATGACTAAAAGAAAATAAACGTTGGCTGTGATTTTTGAAGTTATACTTCTTTTGGCGCGATTGGGAAAAATGATGAGAGTGAATTTTTACGATTAGCGCGCACACCGACAGATAAATGTGACAGTCTGAAGTTAGTTGCTACCGACAGAAAAAAGCAACATCCTGAAGTTAGTTGCGAACCTTTTTATTTGGTATTTTGGATTCTTACGCCAAAGAAATACTTCTTCTCGAACTTCTTACGTTCGTACATGAATACACACACTCTTTTTTTAGTACAAAGAGTAGTTCTTTTTTTTCTTGTTTTTGTATAAAAACTTAGTAAACCAATGACAAATAGGTACATTAGAATGATATAAGTTTGTGTAATAAAACTTACGCTAATCTGGAACCCGCCAAGTAGGTAAAACTAGTGCATTAAAACCACAACATCTAGTGACCAGAACAAATGAATGTTTTATGACGTGTAATATGAAGGTTTAATTTAACATAGGTAGTACCTAGTTATTTTTTTAGGTGTAAAATGTGGTGAATAGGGATTCAAGGGTGAATAGAGATGAATCTGGGAAAACTTTTTGAAGATCGTTAATTATTACAAATTTGTAGCAATTTATATGATTTTTTTAGTATAATACTCAATTTCTTGAACTACTTATTGGTAACACTAAATAAACATTTATTTAGTTGCAAATAATCAAAAAAAAATTTGAATAAGAGCATCTTGAGGTACCAAAATTTATAGCGTTATGAACTTCACTGGCAGAAACTCATTTAATGGTAAAAGATGGAGATCATGTATTTAATGTGTAGTTTAGTGCTTAGGCCATCATTCATCATCAAAATAAGTCTCAATTATTACAGTTTTAATTATTTTTTTTACAAATTATTAAAACATTAAAAAATTTGCTGTTTTAGGGTGAATGGAGATGGCTCAGGTGCGAATAGCAATCAAAAAGAGGTTAGAAGGGACGAGAATAAGTAGAATAGGGACAACTATTGTATGAATAGGTACAGCTATCTAGGGTTGTCAAATAGCAGTAAAAATTATGTAAATTAACATTTATTTTAAATATCTTATAAGGTTTTTTTTTTCAGCATCATCTTTAAAAAATAATTTAAAAAAAGTAAAAACACGTCTTTTGTGTAATCTCCTAATAAAACTTAATACAATTTATGTTTTCTGTCAACATCAAAACATAGTATAAAACAAAGTCGATAGCAATCTTTGTATGCTTCAATCTTTAAAACTGTGTGATGGATTTTGATGCGGTTTTTAAAATGATAAAGTTATTAAAGAGGAAGGCTTAAGTGTTTATTTTATACCCGTGCAAAGCCGGGGCGGGGGGCTAATCCTTTACAAACTTTATAAGATATTAAGTCTTAATGTTTTTACTGCGTGATTATCACTTAACAATTGCTTTATCTTTATCAAAGCCCTCGCTTTACAACTCAAAGGGTCTTGAAACTCTCTTGTAAGTGGTATGATCATTGGCAGGCAATGACATTTTTTTAATTAATTTGTTAAGTATATTCTTATAACTCGATAGAAGATAAAATTTAATTAATTTGTAGAAAGCAAACTATTTTGCAGCGGGCTCAATGAAAATATGTAACGACTAAAATAAAGAGAATAAATTTTTAATTGTTGGCTGTACTACTCATTTTTACTGAATACGTCTGTAAAATAATATAAATTTATTTGAAACAATTTACTAGACAGTGATTCGTATTAAACTTAAGTACTGGTTGTTTACCAAACAAATAAATGTAACAAAATTAAACTGCGAAAACTCGACCTAGAAGTCAAATATTTGGGAAAGAAATTTGAAAAGTTATGCGAAAAGAATCGAAAAACATTTACAAGGAAATCTGTTCTTAAGGTATTGATAAATGTACATTAAAAAGTCAGTGGAATACATAATCTCTTCCTTTTTAAGCCGGTCAAAATCAGTTAGATAAATTGTACCAACCCTTGTAAATTTCCCGATTGACCGTTCATTCGTCCCTATTAACCCCAAATTCTGGGTGAATAGGGATTGCATATGTTTTTAAGATTTTTGCATTAATCGCAATGCCAAATGCATAGCATTTTATACAATATTAAAGATACCACTTCGACTCACATATTTTGATCCTAAGACAGCTATATTTTCCTTCAAAAATATCTGAAAATCCTGTGTGAAGTTGGAAACTGTCCCTATTCACCACATTTTACGGTGTGTATGTGTGTGTGTTGTATTATCACTTATGTAGAAATAATGACAGATGAAAGATTGACAAAGCAGATATACAATGTGAATGTGGATTGATTTAGGTACCCGGGAGACCTATGTTGACATTCCACGATTAAATCGCTCAAGTGTTAGCTGAAAATGGTGTCAAGAGTCTCCGAAACCGGCATGTTTGTGTGATAAGGGTAATGAATGTGGAGAAACAAGGCTGGTCTACCAGGACCGTGAGGCTTGGCACTCGATACTCTCTGCCTATCTTGTAAGGGACTTCGTCATACGATTACCAATATTTACATATTAGACTATACTTGGTACATTATCGATAAAAAACAATCATTCATAATCGCCCAGGAGTTTTGGCGCCATCGTGAATGAAGATGGTCGTATTTTTTTCACAATTATTGAATTTAGTGTAAAACATGAGTAAAATTGGTTAAATTAGGTGGGAATTAGTTTAATTTTGTTCAGTGAAAGTGCACAAATGAAACAATCATGAAGAAATTAGTGTAACCTCAATTTCCTAGCTGCCGCCAAATCTCATAGACGAGCTTGTGTAACGAAACCACCGTTTTACTCAAGACCAGACATGACTTTGTAAATTAGTGACTAATGACAGAAATAAAGCATGAATACGGAAGACATAAATTGAAAATATACAACAAGAAAAAGATTTATAAATACGGAAGACGTGGCTGTATGGACTCAGATCTTTTGCCTTTCCCCGACTGGGATAAAATTAAAAAACATAATCGTCCACCTCAAATGACAGATGATTGACTTGGTTAGCTACATACACTTGACAGCATAAAATAGATTGTAGGTACTACTAGCGGAGCATGAGCAACATTTTGATAGCTACATCTGTCATGTCCATATTATCTCCGTTCATTCTAACCCCGCAGCGGGGTTAGAATGAACACCGTCGTCTTTCCCTATTATTACTTTACTCTTTGCCGTCGTCTTGACACGAACTTTTCGTTTTGGCCCGCATTGAAATGTCAAACTCAAAAAACGTATAATGGTTATGCTATTTCAAAACGTGACGTCGGCGATAGACGATAGTACCTACGTCATGAAACGTTAGCGAATGAATGACATTGTTAGAAATTCGTAGAATAACGTGCTCGAACCTAAAATTTGAGTGACGAATTCGTTTTGAAAAACAAAACGAACGTTCGTTTTGTCTGCGATCGCCTTGTGTGCCACGTTTCTAGAACTAATCATATGGTCAGTCACGTTTCCTATTTGTTTCATAATTATTATTTACGATGTTGTAATTCATTAAGTATTTCCTTTCTTGTCTTCTTTGTTCCTATCAAATTTTCTGTACTACAAATTCATTTTCATTTCGCTCCTTGAGTCTTCTATCTCTTCATCAGTATGATTCTGACAAACTTTTACAGCATACAAACCGTTGGCCCTTAGATGCTCACTACTTAATGGATGATTTTGCTTGACATATATGTTAAGTTTTAATTCAAATCTAACTTAAAAAACTAGTTTTATTTCTATCTTTTTCTAGAAACAACATTTGACAATTTCTATTTTATGTTTTTCATTCCGTTCGTTAATGTGTTATGTTTAGGGATATTATTTAATGGCTAGTTGTTTTGTACTTCTCAATCATTGAACTTTTTTGGCTACCTACTTTTGGAAGGTATTAATATTAGCCACTCACACGTCCGGACCTAATATCTATTATACCGTTGTCCGTCCAACTACGTGTGGCGCTGATTCGGTTGGTACCGCGCTCGCATGGTGTATCAAAAAACTTTTATAGCTTCTTAACTATATCACCTAGAGTAAATACAAATACTACGAAAATTTTATATAAGACTACATATTAAATCTAAGTATTTTTTAAGGTCTGAAAGTTTAATTAAAAAAAAAAGTATCTTCACGCCCATATCCCAGAGGCAGAGGTACAACCAAGGCACCCACGACTAGCCGAAGACATTAAGTCCCACAATGTGATAGGTGGCAAGCCTATCGCCAACCGGGCACATTTCCAATCCCGACCAACATTTTTTTTATTAGAAAATTTGAAAAATCCAATTTTTCTTTTTGTTGGTCGACCCGGGATTCGAACCCGGGACCTCATGCAGTCAAGTCCAACACCCCGACCGCTAGACCACAGAGGCGAATAATTAGAGGCAGAATTTAAATGACAACTGGGGACTTATGTATCTCAGTGGCCAACTCAAAATGGAAAAGTGTACATCAAATAGCTGTCTACTACTATTACACGTCAAATTTATAACACTCCCCGTTATGTTATTGTTTTATATTATGAGTATTAGCCGATACTTTTTATTTTCAAAATAGAGACATTTTCTAATGTGTCCAGTTAGTTGGTAGTCCGCCTATAAGTCGCAAACTCCATTCCATAACGCTTTTACTATAGGGGTTTCCTCCAGTTTGAACACAGTTACGATTTTGGCGCCATGGCCCTGGGCGTAATTTTTTACTGCACATTACACCACAATTCAAACCCTTGCGAAAACAACAAAACAAGTAATAAAATTTTAATTAAAAAATTAGTCTCTCTAGCGTTATAACTTTTTTGTTAAATTTAACTACTTTACAAGTAATAGGTACCTAATGAGTGCTCGTCTAGTAAGCGCACAAGCGCCCCTTTGTGACTGGCGCTTTTGGAAGTCCCCTATTCGCGCCCTACTCTAACGCCGCCACTGGGTAAGCGTAGCAAGGTAAAATATGTTTCTGTATCCACTATTCAGACGAGAAACCGCGTTGACTAAAAATGTTGAATGATTGTACAGAACCATCAAAGAAATCTTTTTCTTATTACCTAAAATCACATTTAAATATTTAATTTTATTTAGAATAAAATTGGAGTATTACAGAATATACATTGTGGTATTCGTCGAGTAGCAATTAGAAGATTAAATAACGGAATTGCATAAATATAGGTGTCCAGTACACGGGCGTAATTATTAGGAATACAGTTTCAGTTCTGAAATTTGATTTCGGCAGCGAAGCTTGCTCAAAGAGAATTGTAAATTACGGACAAATGTAACGCCCTTGTGTGTGCTTAGCACTACGAGATTAAAGTTCAGCGGATTTACAAATCAGGAAAATGTTCACGTGGATTTTGTGATTAATTTTTTCACCAGGTTTATGCAATTTTCAAAATTATTAACGCTTTAGACTTTTGTTGCGCTCTGCAAGGCGTTTATTTTATAGGTCCAAGGTGCACTGCAACGACATGCTCTTAATTTTTTCGTTTTTTAAATTTTGTAATTCCTACACACTCGGATCTTTGTGAGTTAACCTTTTCGTTAAATGGGAGAGAAAGCATATATCTAGCATTAGGCTTGCCTTTTGTATTCGCAATTATTTAATTACGTAAAATAAAATTTAATTATTCAAAATATGCTGCCATCGGTAAGTTGTCAGAAATAGGGCTATAACTCACCGGGACGCCATGGCGACGTGGCCAGCGACGTCGCCAACTAGTTCGTATTGAGATGTATGATGGCTAACGCACTTGGCGACCGAATGGCGACGCTTTGGCGACGCAGGAACGGTAGACCTAGCCATGGCAACGTGGCCAGCGACGTCGCCAACTAGTTCGTATTGAGATGTATGACGGCTAATGCACTTGGGGATCTAATGGCGACGCTTTGGCGACGCAGGAACGCTAGACCTAGCCATGGCAATGTCGCTGGCCACATCGCAATGGCGTCCCGGTGAGTTATGGCCCTTACTGTAGGTTCCAAATACGAGTATTAAGGAGATGATCTATTGAGAAGGATGTCATCAGACTTAGAATAGAATAGAACAACAGTTGTTATATTCCAAGATGTTATAGTTAAGAGCTACTCTATATTGTGCAAAAAAAAGTACACTAGAAATAAAACTTTAAAACTAAATGATACAGGCGGCCTTATCGCCTAAACAGCGATCTCTTCCAGAGAACAGAGAGAGAGATATAATCAAAGACATATTGCACGATGGTGCTCTATAAACACGAAAAGAAAGGTAATGCATAAAATATCAATTGGAATATGATTACTTTAAGACAATTTAACCAAGTCACTACCTTTACTACACTTTACTCACTAACTTTAACCAAGTCAGATTGAACGTAGAAAGTGGCTTCGCTGACTTCAACTATCGTGATGGCAATAGGAAAGTTTAGTATTGGTAATGGAATTCTGCACAAACTCACCCAGATAGATAATACCACCTTACCTATTGTTTTCGTCATTGCGTCAGTGTTCACAACTGTTGTAATCAAATTTGAAGAATGGGGTAGTCAAGACTTTTTTTTCAAGACAGTTAAAAGCAAGACGTTTCAAATATTAGCTTCGTGTTTGTATAAATGACAGATAAAATATTGACGAAAAAGATATACAATCCGAATATGGATGGATGTAGACCTAGGTTGATATTCCATGATCGAATCGCTCGGGTTTTATGAGAGGCGTTGTCAAGAGTGTCAGTAACCGGCGTGTTTGTATGAAAAGAATTACGAATATGGGGTAAGCTAGGCAGGTATGCAAAAATGACATTTGGACTCTATATTCTCTACCTAAACAAGGAGGTAACTTGGCGTGAAGATATGTCTGCTTGTACTGTCTTTGGTTTATGTAGCTATCAGCTACTTATGTATTACCTTCTTATTCTTATTATTATTTGAGATTTTTAACCGAGTTAAAAAAACGAGGAGGTTCTCAATTCGGCCGGTATATTTTTTTATGTAAGTGTGTACACCGATTTCTTCTAGGTTTCTGAACTGATTTACTTAATTATTTTTTTGTTTGATGAGGAATAGCTTCGAATTGGTCCCATACAAATTTCGTTCAGGTAGGCCAATTATTTTTTATTTTATGAGCATTTTTTTATCTAGGAGGTGGTAGAGTTTAGCAGCGACTCGTCCGGATTGGTACCACCGCCTTACATGCTCCTGCCATAACGTCATGACGTGTTCCGGTTCGTAGGGTAAGGTAGCCGGTAAACTTACTTTTGCTCGAGGCCTAACATCCCAGCCTCAGGTTGGGAACGCACCATTACCACTTTTGGTGTCCCTAGGCGGCGTGAATTTCTTAACATCAAGAAATCCGTCTGCTTGTTTGCCTTCCAATATCATAAAAAAATACTTTCACCTATTTCGATGTTTATTTTTATTAAATTAAATCATATCAGCAATCAACTACAAAGTGTTAAATAAAAATAACTATTGACGCTTTTTTTAACATTTTTATTTAACACTTTTTTAACACAAAAACCGGCTTGAAATTAAAAAGTAAAAAATAATAAAGATTAATTTATTAATTATTAAAGATTAATTTATTAATTAATCTTTATTATTTTTATATACTATAGGTACCTATTATTCATATGCACTATTTACTAATAAGTTTGAAGACGGTGCCAAGCCTTAAACTAATAGCACTTATAATATATGTGAGTATTAAATTGGCTTGGCATCGACTTCAAACCTATGTACTAAAGTAAATATTACCTATATAAATAATAGGTAGTAGGTATATAATTAATATTAAATCTTTATTATTTTTTTACTTTTTAGTTTTGAAGTCAGTTTTTAACGTAGGTAGTTATTTTTATCTCTGTTTAAATATTCTAACAACCCTACACACTTTCGCATTTATAATATTTACGAGATAAGATGGGACTGTCGTTGAGCTGTCATGTTACCAGACTTCCAAAATCCAAGATAAACTGATGGATTTTCTTATATCAAGAACACATTGTCTGTAACTGCAAATAGGTACACAAAAAGTGTATAAAAGTATTATTATTAAATCTTTATTATTTTTTTCTTTTTAGATTTGAAGTCGGTTTTTATTAACGTAGTTATTTTTATTTGAAAATAAACTTATGAATAAATGAAACTATCCACATATCTTAATGAGCATTAGTAATAAAAAGCGCAGGATTGCTAATGTGCACTTAAAATTATTCACGGGACATGGTCGATCACACAAAACGAACGTAAAAACACTATAAATTGATGAAAAATGCGAATTGGAATGCCTGGAGCGGCTCTCATCAATTAAATATTTCTGACCCATTAGCGCAGGTGGTGAGCAACGTAATGGAAGCCATTAGAGCCGGCTAGCGTGTGCCGCGCCCGCATTATATTTGTACATTAACCGCATATAAATGCGGCCAAGACGGCTTCATGACTTGAGACATTGTGCGGAAGTAGGTTTCATGTGACATTGTGTTTTGTTAGCTGTGTTTCGAATTTAATTTCTTTTTAAGCAGAATATGCCAAGATTTTATAAGAGATTCCTATCAGAGCTCACTTACTTCTATTTATTTCAAAATTGATTAAATCCGCTGCACTTTGTAATCTAATTAAGACAGCTTCATGATTTGAGACATCGTACGGAAGTTGGTTATATGTGTGTGGCACAAGTATTTCGTATTCGGAAAAGCTATTTGGCACGAGTTACACACATTACATTTATTTTATGATTCATTAAGTGTTCTTCTTCTTTTATAAATATGGCTTTCGATCGTTTTTCACGACTATTTTGCCAATGTCAAGTTAGTTAATTAGTTAATCCTTATACAGTCATAAGTCACTATGTACAAAGTCATGTCAGGTCAGGGTCTTGAGTAAAGCGGTGGCTTCGTTACTCAAGCTCATCTAGGAGATTTGACGGCAGCGAGGAAATAGACGATATACTAATTTCTTCATTATTATTTTATTTGTGCACTTTGACTTAACAAAATTGATCTAATTTTCATCTAAATTAACCAATTTCACTCAAAATAAACTCGAAATTCAATAATAATGAAAAAATTACGACCAACTTCATTCACGATGGCGTCAAAAACTCCATTGAGTGTTTTTCGAAAGATTCTAAGATAAAAGTTCCACAGCAATGTTATGTTTCTTTTTGACAGTTTTTTTAAGAAAGAAACTAATTCAAATCAGAATTATTTTCTTTCTTTAAAAATGAGAAATCCTGTCACAAGCGACGGTAAAGTACTAAAATTATAATTTCTTTTTAACTTTTATATCCTGGTAAAATTCCAGAAGCGTAGTCATGTAAAACTTATCCGTGCCACATTATTTATGGAACCACTATATTTATGAATACATCTATAAACACTTGAGAGCTCCCGTAAAACGTGTGACTTGCACTTAATTGGTAAAGAATTTATGGCAGTTTTAACTTGGTCTGCAAATAGATGAAACAGAGACAGCAGAGTCTGGATAATCAAAACCTTTTTAAATATGGAAACATTGGTATTAGGAGTACACGAGTTGTTTTTTTCTGATATATTATGTAGATGTAACCTAGTTTGGCGCAACTTTTATATAAAAAAATAGAAAAAATTAGTTTTTTATTCGCCCAAATCATATGTCACTAGTTGCCTTATATCTGAATGCCTTACTTTGCATTTCAAAGCATACGGGTTATAATTTTTCAAGTATACTTTAAACAAATTCGGGTTTGCTATGTATCTATGGAAGTCCCGCCTCTTATTACGTAGTATTTACATACTCTTTGATGTAACCAACCAGAACGCTGTGGGGCTATTCAGTATCTTTTCATTGATGATCACTGGGTAAAGTGTACATCAAATAGCTGTCTAATTACATGTTTTATATTTATTTATTTAGGGTTGTGCAAAGCCGGGGCGGGCCGCTAGTTAGTTATATTTCAATTTCAATTTGTTTTGAAAAAGATAATAAAATGATGACAATGTAAAGTGATTCTTATTTTTATCACTCACTGAATGATTTATCTCAAAGTTGTCATAATTGGCCACCACATATAAAGTAGTGCCGGCCAAGAGGTAGAGAAACCAGAGCGTCGTTCAATGTGCCAATTAGCAAAGGCGCTAAATTCAAATGCTAAAAACAATTTCCACATGACATAAAATTGTAACCGCCTCGTTGGTCGAGGGGCTAGCGTGCATGCCTAACTCGACCAACCAACCACGAAGCTCTGGTTCGATTCCTGACGAGAACAGTTATTTGTGTGATAAACATGTCTACATTTCCGGGTCTGAATATCTATTCAAATTATTTATTAGAATCTTTGACTAATACGCAATTCGCTTATTTTGGAGTTAGATTTAATTTGTGAAAATTGTCCAGGGATATTTATTTATTTATTTGTTTATGTCGTTTTTAAGCCTCGTCTGCTCCATTGTTGTAAAATTGAATTAAAAAAAACGATCTGACAAGGATCGTATTGAGCAAATTTACCAATATTGCTAAGACAGAGTTTTTTATATATTTTATACATTCGTCCATATTTAATACCTATTATAAATGCGAGTTTTTCGTTTTTTGATCTATGGACCGATTATGATGAAATGTAATAAACATATAGGTAAAGACCCTTTTACAAACAGTGGCTACTTTTTTCAAAAAGATTATTATAATAGTTTCCTAGACAAAAAAAAAATTGAACCACCCTACAAATTCATTTTTGAATAATAATTGTTCTCATTACAAGGGTAGTAGGTATGCGAAAAAAGCATGTTTTAATTATATATATATATATATATGTGTGTCACCGTTAGCTTACCCACATTACAATGGGAGTGAAAATTTGTGTGAAAATCATGTTAAAGATAACCATAGACGTTAAGGAAATAAAGTTATAACTGACGAAGACGCTGGTAAAAAGCTCAAACTGTATATACACAAACATTAATAATTGGGATAACTAAAAGATATACAGAATCACGTCTATCTTAAGCGTCACGGATGGGATAAATTACAGCAATCTCAACGACGCTGGGCTCGGGTCCAAGTGCAGGATTCGTTACAGTCCGCTGATTTAACGAAACCTCTCACTGCTACGTTTATTTCTGCCAGTTATTATTAGTGCTTTCTGGGTCAACAGCTTTAACGCCAGCATAACGTCCAATTTGAACAATGAAACTGAGGTTTACTTTGTGCAATTATCATCTATATTAATACAGTGTAATCTTTATTCTTCTTTTTGTTATACTTTAATGATGTTTAACTATGCATTAAAGTGTATGTTTCTCAGGCCGTATAATCACAACATCTTTAAAGACGTATAGCCCACTGCTGCTGTTGCTGTCAATGCGAATTGAACCTGCAAAAACTGCCTCTCGGTATGTGGTACTAGTGTATGTTATACCTTTCGGTTTTATACAAAGATTTTGAACAAGAAAATTAATCTTCGAATCTCCGCAAACCATAGTGATGAGTGATATGCGGTGCTCTCCCGCCGTATATCCATTTGTCAATAATCACACAAATTAAATTAAAATTCACAGAACTACACTTGAAATAATCGTAGATAAATAAATAGATTTTTTTTTTACAAAAATAAAAAAAGAAATTCATTCTTTTCAAGTAGTTAACACTGTACTTTTTCACAATATAAAAAAAAGTATCTTCACGCCAATAGTCCCGAAGATGTAGGCAGAGGCACAACCAGGGCACCCACGACTAGCCGAAGACACTAAGTCCCACAATGTGATAGGTGCAAGCCCATCGACAACCGGGCACATTTCCAATCCCGAGCAACATTTTTTTTATTAGAAAATTGGACAAACCCAATTTTTTTGTTCTTTTTGTTGCCCAACCCGGGATTCGAACCCGGGACCTCATGCAGTCAAGTCCAACACCAGTACCGCATATAATCAGCCTTTAACATGAGTCTGTATAGATTACGTTTGGTAAGTTATGTGTCGAAATCTATGACACTTTAGGTCTAAAAATATGTTTCTCTTAGTTACCAGAAGAGGGCTGTTCAAAGTTTTCATACAAATAATTTTCAGAGACGTTAGCGGCTACAGCAAACTTGACAAGACATAAGCACGTGGTAAAGGCTCAGGGCTTTTCAGCTATAGATAGGTAAGTAAATCTACTTTATTTTTAACGTCCAGTGTTTCGTTATTAGTTACTGACAGTAAATATTAAATTTTTTATAATGTAAACAAAACACAAAGTAGGCATACCAACTGTAAGTTTCCCCCGTAAAGTGAAGACCAATTTAATTAATTGGAAAGAAGATAAAATTGAAGCAAAACAAAATAAAATTAAGTATGTACCTAAATGTCTAGTTGTAAAATACGAGTATCTAAAACCAATAAAAATCAGAAAAATTTAAAATTATTTCAATCTATTTTAATTGCCTCAAAGAAATCATAAAACAAATTTACTTGCATGGGATTATTGTAGACAAATTTTAATAAATGAAAATTAAAAATGACAATTATTTTTATAATTATCTAATTATTAATTAAACGACCATATATAATCAAACTTTAAATGGAAAACGTAATCAAAATAATCTTTATTTATTTAAGGTTCTATGTTGAGCAAAGTGAGTAATTTGGGTCTACCTAATCATTCAGTAAATTTAGGTCATTTTTTAGTCTCTCATTTCATTTTTCAAGTGCTTCTAGACTCTAGAGAATTGGTATTTACTACATAAATAAAAAAGAAGAATAATGTTATTCAAGAATAAGCGTAGGAAAGTATATAAGGAGACATAATTTGTCGTGATGGTAAGAAATACATTTAAAATACATGGTTATGAGGACGAGCCAATTCCGATTTTTACGATATCTGACTGATTAACTAGTTGAATAACTTATCAATCAGTTGTTCACTTAAATGTTCAAAGAAGAAAGAATGTTACCGCATGAAATATTGCCCATATCCCCGAAGATGTAGCCAGAGGCACAACCACGACTAGCCGAACATACTAAGTCCCACAATAATAGGTGGCACTCCTATCAACCGGGGCATATCCAATCCCCGGCAATATTATTTACATTAAAAAATTAGAAATGCGGAAACGGAACATGATAAACAGTGGACAGGAAATGTAAGAGATGAAAATCAAAATTTTTACATAGTGGG